>CAWUFW010008741.1:600000-854018 GCA_963921515.1 Calotriton arnoldi
GAGATTTCCTCTAAAGCGAAAAGATCGGGGTTCTGGGAGTTGATAGGAATGGCGAACAGGCCTTCAATGGCCGAGGCTCCTGTTCCAGTGTATACTGCAGAAAAATGATCGTGCCAAGTAGAAATGGCGATGTTATTGGTAGGAGGCATGGGTTTATCAGTGTCTCCCCTGGTCACCAGAATCCAGAATTGTTGTGAGTCCCTGCTTTGGTAAGCGTCCTTAATCTGGAGCCATCTATTCTCCTCCCAGTCCTTTTTAGGTCTCGCCTACGCAGCGCGCATGCGCTGCTTAGGCAAAAAGACCTTTTGGAATCGCTTCGGCTTTTCAGCCAAAAACGTGCATGCGTTCCATTGCCTTCAATGGCAACACGTGCACGTTTGGCGATTCACTTGCGGGAGCGAACGGCGCCATATGGTAGCAATTATCGCTCCTGGCGCCGCTCGCTCCCGCAAGGGAAACGCTTTCACTTTTGCTGACAGTGTCTGTTTTCTCTTTTTACTAAAACCTTAACAGATCAGATGTTGTTTTGTTTAGATTTGCTAATTTTCCTTCTCCTGTGTACTCGTTTACATTCAGGTCCCTTTGTCCATCGCAACCACCTTACCATCTTTTTAAGGGTCCGAGGCAGGGAGGCCATCAAAGACAGTGAGGCTGATGGAGAGATAAGGGCAGCAGCCCCGCCCAGTCTCTCTGGGGCTGGGAGCCGCCGCACACCTTTGATGTCTCCCCTCCCCTGACAGATAAAGCAGGGCAGAACCAACTGTAAACTGCTTAGTAATGGCGTCACTGTAAATCACTACAGGCCCGAGGTGTCATGGGAAGCCAGCTCCACAAACGGTGAACCCGAGCAGGGTCACACACATACGCGCTGAGGGCTTAAAAGGTTAAAAACACACCGCTCGTTTAAGCGTGTAAAGAAACCGCCGTGAATGCACCCAGGGTCGCTGATGGGAGGATGAAGGACACCGGGGCTGCGACCTCATACTAAACATTCGACGGTTGAAGCAAACGCTGCACCCTGCTAACAAACTTTTTACTAAATGAGCATGCCATGTATGCCAGTTTTAGGAACATACGTGCTGCTACTTGAAATCTTGCGGAAGGAAACATCTGTGCTGCGTCACCGGCAAGTCTTTCACCACACAAATAAGTGGCATTGTTAGGTTTGGAAGGGCCTGCAGAAAGGCGCATAATACACTGACAAAAAATGCTTAGGATTTATTTCACTGTCAGGGCTACGCTGATATCTGCGTGTTTTTAGGCCGGAATTAAAAAACGAATGTTTAAGAGCCTTTGCTGACAAAACAAACCAAGGAAGCCAAGCTGCACTCACTACAAGGCAGGGCGGGGCGGGGCACTTTTGTGTGCAGATAACAGCCCGGATCTCCCATGCCAACCCTTTCCCGTCGTCAGCCCGCCCTTTCCAGCTGGACCTAAAGAATGCTAAAAGAGAAACAAAGATGGAATGATTGTCATCCTCTGTAACTACAACGGAGGAGCAAGTGAGAATACACTGCAGGAAGCTTGTGCGGGCATTGAAAGTCATCATTGACCCGAATTCTCGCCATGAGCATCGGAACAAACCATGCAGGTGAGTCGCAGCAGCCAAGGCAGGGAGAACTCTATTCGCTGCCCCAGTGTGTCATTGATGGGCGCGTTATAATTGGAATTCTGTACGGTCGGTTGAGGTGTGTGAGTGATGTCTTACTGAGGGGCCGGTCCACCTGACCATTTTCCTAACCTGTCTTAGGGCCTCAGGCCCTGCAGGGCACATCTCTGTGGCACAAACTCCCTTCACAGATTTATAAACGAGCAGTGCCAAGCATTTGCACCAGAAGGGGGCATTATCGCAAGTCAGGAAATACTCATGTTGTAAACACAGCGGGCTTATATTGAGACATTCACCTCAAAAGACGTTCAAATCTATCCGCTTTACTTTTCATTGGGGCAGCAAGCACACTTCTTTTCACCACATGAGATATCACCCCTGAATAGAACCATCCTCTTCATTCAGTTCACTGGGAGGTTCTACCAATCACCCATCTCACGGGGAGGGGGGACCAGACCCATTCATTTGAACCACAAATGGATCGTAAGCCACCTATTTACAGTGCATGAGAGAGAGACACGGATATTCACAGGGCTATCCTTACCGTTTTCCAGGTCCCAAAGGCGAGACCTATTGGCTATGCCAATGCTTGTTTGCTTTGGCCTGAGCTCTCATGTAGGATCTCCGCGCTTCTTTTTGATCTATCACATTATTTGCTCTAATGGCTGTGGCCAATTGGAGTCTTGAGTTCCTACATTCTTGGTTAAACCAGGAGGAATGTGATCTGGCTGGTTTGGAATTGCTCTGGGGCCTAAAGGGTACACTGAAAAATGATGCTAACTGATTAAAAAAGTGTGTGTAACTTGACGTGATCTTGGAGAGCCTGTCGTGCTGCTCAAGTAGGCTAAGAAGCTCATTTGTGCTCTCTAGCAATTTGCCCTTCATGGCTTCTAGTTTTGTAGTATCAGTGGCTACACAGTCACATTAAACCAGCAGCAAAGCTGTGACCTGCACAACTGCACACGTTTACTATACGGCCCCTAGTAGTGGCTTCTTGGGGAGTAACCCTCTTCTAGTACCTCAGTAAGCAGACACTTGACCCTACACAGATCATAAATACATAGGTGCCTGGGTCACTCTGGGTTGGCAGACCTGGCATCCATTGCTGGTGCCACACATGCCCTCTACGACGCCTACAGATCGTAACTTAGTTGATTAAGAGCATCAACTGTGAATAAAATATATAAAGAAGTTGATAATGAAAATATGATTTAAAAAGAAGCTTGCTGCCAGCTGAGATTTGGATGGGAATATGTATATAAACTTGCTTTATATTTCTATGATGGCATCATTGTGTGATGGTAAGTTCTTGTGACATAATGCTGAAGGTACAGCTATTTGTAACTTTTATGCATTTGTCATGGTATGTGTCTTGAAATGTTTTAACTTCACAGTTTTAAATTCAGCATTTATGGGAATACAATTCTTTTTTTAGTTAATAACTCGATGTGGACCATTTCTGCTCTCCCCTTGCTTGGACTGGCGCACTGTGTGCTGTCAAGTGCCAACACAGGCTTCCTTGCACCATCGTGCAAGAGTGCCTGCCTTACAGGCAGGATTGGTTTTTTGTGCATGAATGGACACCTTTTGCACAAAAACAACACTTAGAGGCATATTCCTCTTTCTATGTGTGCTGCAAAATACAGCTCACATGGAAAGAGAAAGTAAACAGGAGAATAGGGATATTTCTCCTAGCTAGGCCTCTGTCAGTTAGGTGTACCATTTGAGTACAAATCCAGGTTTACAAGTCTTTGTAACTCTGGTTTTGCATCAAAAAACATGGGTGGATGCATGGGAACGCCCATGCTCCACCCATGTACCGCCTACCTGATGCAAAGTAATGCAAGGCAAAGCTATGCTCTGTGTTGCAATACTTTGACTTTACTAAACCACTTGAAGCCACACAAAGTGGCTTTGCGTGGCATAGTATATGCCAAAATGATTTTTCGTAGAGGCTGCGCCACAAAAGTGATGAAACTACAAGACAAATTTACAGTAAATGTGGGCCCCAACGTACCGAGGATGCATAGAGGATGTATAATGGGCACCTGTGTATTTTGATCATTTAATGACATCGCTGGATTCTGGAGACAGGTGTGTTTGTAAACAGCTCCAGGTCCACGCAGTTGTATGTTTGGGCCATGATAAATGTTGCACAATACGAGCTCACTTCACAAACCTTTTAGGTCTGGCATTAGCAAAGACATACTGATTTTACTAAAACTATATGCATAATATCGTTACATACAGTGGCAGTCAGAGAGCCCTTTTCATCCATTGGTCATTATTGTGTCATTCACATTTGTCTTGC
The DNA here is from genome assembly GCA_963921515.1 of Calotriton arnoldi. Lineage (NCBI taxonomy): Eukaryota > Metazoa > Chordata > Amphibia > Caudata > Salamandridae > Calotriton > Calotriton arnoldi. The sequence continues at coordinate 603,921 of CAWUFW010008741.1, forward strand.
ATCCACTACAGCATACAGCTATTGGCTAACTTCACTGTGAGATGTGGTATTCTGTCCTTTCACAAAGAGTGCATCCACAAACAAAGATTGTGCCAGGGACTATTGTGGCATAGAGTGCATTTTGAAGCCCCAAAAATATTTTTGCTTTTACCCAATGTTTTAAAAAATACATTTATGAGGCCCAACAGCTTCCACAACAGTACATGTTTGCCAAAAACATGTCAAAACAAAAAAAAACAGCAAAGACAAAAGGCTATTGGCCAACCCCATCCATTGGCTTTGTCAATGCTTGTTTGACTCGAGCTCAACATAGGTGAGCAAAAATTTAACTTTAGAGTATAAAGCCCAAGAGCCTGAGCTCCGGATTCAAATTTGCCGTCTATCTATCTTTTGGAGCCTTCGTTTATTGTCAAAATTTATCTTTTAAATCACGTTTGAAAAAATATGTGTACTTTTGCTTTTCATTTTGGTTGAGATTAGTGATTCATAGATGAGAAACAGTCCCTTGAATTATAGGAAATCATTGATCAATGTATGCACAACCAACATAATCAATATTGATATACATCTCTGAATTTCTCTGGGGCACCCATGTAGGCATAAATATTCAAATTCAATTTAAAGGCTACAGTCTAGAGTTCAAAATCGATTAAACATCCAAGTGCTGTGTGCCAGTACAGCAAATGTGCAGATTAACTGAACTGTTTGACTTTTAACCACTTTGTGGAAAATAATTTGCTGTATAGTTTCACAGCTTCTAGAAGGAAATCTATTACTTCATCATGATGTAATCAATGGAAGCACGCTGTCCCCTTTAAGGATGTACTAAAACCTCGCAATGCACAAGATATACTTCTGGTGTAAAGGAGAGCGAGTCCAGAACAGTATACTAGGCGTCTGTGCTTGAAGTATTATAGACTACTACTGGTTACTGATTCATACATCTGTGAAAAGAACGTCATTGCTTTTCTTTCACTCAGAAACAAGCAGTGAAGCGCCTATATTGTGCCCAATCATGAGCTAGCGCCGTGGTATCTTCAGGAGCGATACCACCTCAAAAGATTCCAAATCCCCTAGTTTTCCCGCTCCCGGAATTACCAGGCGCGGTAAAACCATGGCATATCTCCTCCTGCAAAAAACAGGCAGACTCAGTGCCTGCACATTGGCATGGTAAATAGGGATGGCATGCAGATGTGGTAAGTCAGGATGGCACTGTAATGGCTGGGAGATTCTGCAAGGCACCTGTAATTTCAGGTGCAGAGTTAACTGCCCACCATGACTGTGCCACTCGTGATCAAGCGCATACTCTGAATAAAGGCCTTGCCTGGGTGTGGGTTAGACACTGTTCCTCATTATTCTGCAAAAACGCAGAGAGACTCCCAGATGGTGCATGTTGTGCTTTATAAATGTCCAAAGAATTACCAATACTACTACTCCTACTATTAAAACAACTACTACCACTACTACTACTACTACTACTACCAATAATAATAATATTAATCATCACATCACCATAATAATAGTACCTGGAGTGTACTTTTATGGTGGGCACGACCCAGCAACGAGTTACTCAACCTATTCTCCGACAATGGAACTTTAATCAGTTTCAAGGGGCAGGGAGGTGATCAGACATTTTTTGTGTATATGTCCCCCTTAAGACACTGCACCCTGCAGAACGGCAGGGTTTCATCTCACTTAATAGGGGGCTACAGTGGTTCAGCCTAGATCAAGTGAAGAGACTTGTGCTGCTTTTTGGTCCTGTAGTGGATGAAGCTAGTAAGAACTCGTTTTGAATGCATTTAGTCATTCATTGAGGCATAATGTACCAAGTCTCATCAAATCATATATTTGGCAGTATCCAAGCTGAGAATAGTCATTCAGCAGCCATGTAAGCCTGAAAGAAATGTGGCTATCATCTGTAGCCGCATCGAAATCTATAACCAGTCAACAAAGGAGGTCTTGCAGAGTCTGCATATATGTACATAAAAGAAGCTAGGAGAAGCAAGCCCCTCCATAGCACATTAAACAAGGAATAGACTTTCTGGTCCCAATTCTAAAAAAAAAAAAACATACATTAACCCGTGATTCGCCGACATCCTAGGGTGTGGATATACAACTCTCAGAAATACACAAATGTTTTGAGAAGTTTTCCTGAAACGCTAACATTCACAGGTTTCCAGGCATTTTTCAGTAAAATTTATGGACATCCTTTCCAGCTGATTCAATTTACGCATGCATATTTACTGATCTGAAAAGCAACATTTCTACATTAAAGAGAAAATCATTTTCCATGGCGAGAACCCTTCCTGTTCACCCCACCATCTGTGTGGTGCTTTGATAGAAACAGAGTCTTTCCAAGAGTACATTTCCAAACTTTTCCAAAGCGGTAGGGGCCAGTGAGGAGTTTGTAAATGTTCAAAAATGTGTAAGTTTCTCTTGCACGCTGTTCTCTACATGATGGGACCATCTCTTGGTAGTTTAAACTTTGAAGACAATGAACCCAGTTCACAAATACATTAATGACCATAAGCCTACCATACTGCCAAAAACATCTATTTACATCTGTCGGGAATCCACAAACGGATACCTGGGAGGTGTAAATGAATTTACTAATGCATAATTGTACAACAGGACTGCACACAATTGATGGGTGAGGTTAAAGATGTAGTTTGGCTTCAGAGTTCAGGCATGCCTACACACTCATGAGCTTGTTGGCATTTACAAAGCAAAGTCCTCTCAAACTCTTTCCCACCCTGGAAATGGTCAGAGATTTACTCCTGCAAAGGAGCGGTGCTAGCTCTCTTTCCAGGATGCAATAGGGAATGGGGCACCCTTAAGGTTTGTAGGACTATATAGATGGAGCTTCTCCTTGAGGAACGTTATTTCCCTATAAAGAAAAGCAAAAAAATGTGTATTTGCCCTATAGGCTGCAATTCCCCAAGGTGGAACTTTAGCATTAATATATCCCCGCGCTGGATTAATAGAAGATGTTGCATGACAATCACAGTAATATGCTTGGAAAGTTATGACATTCTACTGGGGAATGTTTTTGAATTTCCAAAAGTAGTGTATTTATGCATACGCGTAGCAGTATATGCCTGTTGAAAATATACAGATTTTCACTCTAAATAGGGTCCAGCTGGTTGAAGTAGATAGGCCTCTGAATTCTAACCGTCTCCGTCTATATATAAAGCAAGCCAATAATCAGCTAGATGGAACAAAATGAACTTTGACTCACCAAAATTCAGAGAGTAAAAATGAAATCACAATGTGACAAAGCAGGTTCTTCGTGAAATGATGAGATCCAGGATAAGGTAAAAGCAAGTAGATTTTATTAGGAGGAAAGAATCCCATCCAACATCCCAGTCAAGGGACAGCCAGTAACTGCCAGTCCCTTCAAATGACAACATTCCATCGCCTGAGCCCAGCTCCCCTATGACATTACGGAGTTCCAGGCTCAGGCAAAGTAACCAAGGGCAACAGCTGGAACACCACACACACTCCTTTAGGCTTCAGAAGACATCACAATTGATGCTTAACTCACCCATAGTCTTTTAACAGGCTCCAAGTCATTGTTAAAAGGCTTTGTGAAGACCAGAATGGGAAATTCTCAAATAAAACATGATTCCTAAATCTCTGCTTAAATGTAAGGTCTGGTTTGATGTTGTGTGCTTCCACAAAAAGAAGAATGCTTGTATTGCAGTTTTTTGCAATATGGGAAATATCTCAATGCAGCATGCCTGAGTTGGTAACATCGATGAGCTAATGACAAGGCTACAGGATTGATCTGTTTACTATGAAAAAATCACACTAAAGGCACGTATTTATTATGAAAAGTATGGATTTTTATTATACTGTGTTAAAGCCTGTTAACAGATCATTTGTTACATGGGATCTTACAGATTATGATAGTAGGCAAGGGGTTTGATTTTGGTTGCAAGCGCTGGCAAATTGGGAGTGGAATATTCGCACTTTGAGAATTCTTCTAAGACCCTTTTATGGCAGGTTGCATATTGTTTTGCCATTTGTAATTTTGTACTCATTTGTAATTTTAAAACTATTCAACAGGTGGTTGCCTTGTAGAAAAGCTTATATAGTAGGCGCGGGCTGATAATTGCGACAAGCCAATGATAAAGGCTATAGACTGGATTGGTTCATTGGGAAAAGGTATGTTAATGTCCAGAGGAATGACCTCGGTATTAAAAAAAAGTTACAACAAAGACACGGGACATGATCATGTTTACCGTGAAAACCATATGCTGAAGCCAATAGGCCTTTGATGGTCGAGTGTTATTGCTCTATTTTAAAGGATGTTGTTAAACCTGATATCCTTGGCATGGTATTCATCCAAACCTTCTACCTTCACTCCTTCTGTTTAGCTGAATATTGAAGTCGTTGTTGGCCTTAGGACTCTGTGCACTTTACCATTGCTAATGTGCTTGTGCTCTCTCCTTCAAACATGGTAAAATTGTACTTCACCAAAATGGCACTTTTAATTTACTTGTAAGTCCCTAGTAAATGGTACTACATGAATGACCGTCTGTAAATTAAATGCTACTGGTGAGCCTATACCACTCATTGTGCCACCTAATAAAGGAGCCTTCTAAACATGTCTCAGCCCTGCCACTGACGCCTGCAGTGCAGTTTTAAACTGCCATTTCTACCTGACAAAATAAACCTTTAGCCAGGCCTAAACCTTTCTTTTTAATACTTACAAGTCTTACTTAAGGTAGGACCTAAAGACTCACAGGTCAGGGTGCATTATATTTCAAAAGTAGGACATGTGTACTTAGGTTTTACATGTCCTGGCAGTGAAAAGCTCCTAAAGTCGTTTTTCACAGTTGTAAGGCCTATCTCTCTCATTGACCAACAATTGATTACATTTTATAAGTGATAATTGGGAGCAGATGAACATATGCTGTTTGCACTCAAATGAATTGCAATTGAAAATGCTTCTTAATGGTCGAGTTTTATAATAAGTTACAATTCTAAAAATGCCATTTTTAGGAGGTTGGCATTTTCCTGTCCCAACCATTTTTGCCTTCTGCCAGTGTCCTTGGTCACATGACTGTGAATGGCTCTGTTGTTGGAGTTTGTGTATTGCTTCTAGACAGTAACTCAAAGTGCATTTAGGTGTGGATAGGATGGGCCATCCTGGCAGGATGCTTGGAAAGGACCTGTACCCACCCACACTTACACTTCAAAGGGCTCTGCCTCCTTCGAGAACAAAGGAACCTGACACCAGGCCTGCTCTGCCTTTTGCCACCCCCAGACAGTTCGGAGCCTTGACAGGGGAGTGGAAACCAGATGTGTGGGTAGGACATGGAGTCCCCCCACAAAATGACTGACACCAGGTATAAATATTGGACCTCCAGGGCCAATCAGACCACCCGTTGATGTGTGGAAGTTACAGAAAAAGGACTGCCCTGCTGCCAGAGGTCTATCCTACTGCTCAAAGGACTGCCTTGCTGTCTGATAAGGAAGAACGGCCCTGCTTGCATTGATCTCAGGCTATCCAGAGTTAGCTCAAGGGCCAGCTGACTGACCTGCTGTGTGAGCCACAGGGGCACAACAAGCTTAGGAGGCTTTGTTGCAACTGCCCAGTTGACCTGCTGCAATTGGACCTGCCTTTACCTGCATGAGCCATTTGCGCCTCTCCTGGAGTGAGTCTCTGATCCCCAAGAAGTGCCTCCCCAAGTCCTGGACCCTTGGCTGCTATCAGAGTGTGCTCCTCCTAAAGAAAAGACGAAAATCCTTAAGTTTAGGCTCCTTGAGACCACAAACAGGCCCATTTGTGCCAAGACTTTGCAACCCGCGACAACCATCAACACGAACTTCCAGTGGGACCTGCTCTTCTCACCAAGAGTGATGGTCAGTGACGACCGGCAACACAAAGCTACAGCAACGACTGTCCACGATGCCCGACTGGCTCATCGCGCTACAGTGATGACTGCCCACGAAGTTCAGCATCCTCCTTCTTGTGGCCACGTCCAATGTGAATGAAACTCTTTGTGTTGGGCTTAAAGGGTAACTTTTCAGTGGGGCTAACCTGGTCTCTGTATCCAAATAAGCTCCATCATGTTAGGTCTGAAATTGTGACTGTCCCCAGTCTATCACATATAGGTGACCGCGAGTGGCACTTTGTGCCTTTAGAAACTATTTTCACATAACAATGTAAAATTAAATATCTTGGTTCTACTGATTGGATTATTGTCATTCTTGAATCATTTATTAAAATGTACTCTATTTTTCTAAATTGGTTTGGAATTTTTCTTGTGTTGTGTTTTCACTTTATTACTGTTTGTGTGCTGCATGAATACTTTACACATTGCCTCTAAGCTGAGCCTGACTGCTTTCGTGCCAAGCTACCAGAGGGTTATGCACAGGTTAATTTTATTGACTTTTGTGGTTCATCCTGACATGGATTGTGGTTGTTGCCTGAGTGGGGCTTCCACCCCCTTAATCAATAACCCAATTTCTTGCAACACTTTAAAATTTTCAATGGTGTTTCCAGTCAGGACACAAACAGTATTAGAGGAATTGCACTATAATAATCCTTAATAGGCCCACTTTACAGTTTTGCCAACTGTAATATTGTACATATGTGTAATTGTATGACTGCATACCTAATGGTTGACTTGTGGGAAAGCTTATGCTCAATACAGCAAGACTGAGTTTGTTGTGGTGACCAGCCAGTGTGAAAGGCTTTGGGCCAAATTGGTTAATTGGGAAATGTTATGTCAAATGCTATCCTTCAGATTTGTTTATTAAAGAAGGTATGCCAAATGCAGTAGGCCGGACTGATTTATTGTGAAAAACATATTAAAGATAGCCATGAATCGATTGGTATAGCACAGTGTTAATGCCTGTAAGCAGGCCTTTTTTTACGTGACTCTCGCAGATTGCCGCAGTAGGTAAGGGTTTTGCTGCTGCTGACTCCCCTGATGACAAACCCAGGGTCTACTAGATTTGAACTGTGTTATTTCCTGGTAGGCCCTTCCAAGTGGAATAATATATTGCTTTCCAACAGAACTTTAGTATATATGTGTAATTATGTGTATGTATACCTGAACTTTGTGGGAAAGCTTGTGAACGATACAGTAGGCCATAATTAAATATGCTGATAAACCAATGAAAAAGGTGGGCCAGAGTGGTTCATTGGAAAGGTTAAATCAGATGAACAAGGCCCTGCTGGTATATTATGAAAAGTACAACAAAGGCAAAAGGCATGACTTATTATGAAAATCCTATATTAAAGCCAATAAGCATTCATGGGTGAATTGTTATTATAGAATGCTGAAGCCTATGGACAGTTTTGTTTTTTGTTTCATGGGATCTCATAACTTACCATAATAGGTGAGGCATTTGTTGTTGTTTTCTCCATCAAGCAAAGCCTGGGGTTAGAAGAGTTTCACTGTTTAAATCCTGAATAGGCCCTCCATGATGGCTTACTAGGTTTATCTGTCTGGCAAGCTTTTATAATCAAAATAGTTCATAAAAAAACATATGCATCTACATACTGTTTCAGTGTCAAACACATGATACTTCTGCCATGACAGCTTACACCAATGGGCAATGGTTGATCCCACTTCAGCTATCGGCTCTGTTGACCTGTGAGTGATGGAATTTTGTCTGATCACATCTGCATAATCACCTGAAAATGAGTGTGCTTCACGGCCAGTGCTGGTGGGCCAGAACTTTATTTTTCCATTTCCTCCTTCTATAGGTCCCCTTTCAATAATGTCTTCCTTTTATATTGTCTTTTAGAATGTCCTGCAGCTTTCTAGACAGTGCTACTGGGCAGTTCACTGGTCATGCATTTAATATGTAGTAAACATCCCTGCACTGTTTCTAATCTGGGAAACCATATTGCAATGTTTTTGTCCATAGTGTATCAGTGTTTTACAATTCTAAGATGGCTGCAACATTTAGAAACATTATATAAGCCATGAGAACTGCTATAAATCTAGTCCTAACTTTTGACTGGTCTCCTGTCCATTGAAGCTCCCTCCAAGCCCTTGATAGAAACATAGAACAGCAAAGGGGGGATGTCATACTCTTAAATCCATAAAGCACTGAGGTTGCAATCTGATTATATATTCTCTGGCTTGTTTGCACAAGATACAGGCTTAGACACATGCGGTTTGGACAGGACCAAAGCCTTTATCTGATGACACACACAAATACTCTACTCTAGATCTAAGAATCTTACACTAGCCATACCTTTGTACAGGATTTACAGTACTGAATCAAAAGATAGAATCTGAGACATCAATCAACCAGGCAAACCTTTTGCCTAAATCAAACTGTATATCAGTCAAGATCTATTTTCTTCAACCTAAGGCTGAACCCTGTTTACAAAATCACATTCAATCACCTCAGTCAAAGAGAAGCTCAAGGTGATGGCCTGTACAACATAGAGTGTGATATGTTGTCCAACTTATAAATTGGGGTTCTGTTTAACGTAGCACAGGTTGACAGCAGTAGACTAATGCAGCTCAATATTTTTAAAAATGTGCAAACCCCAAAGCTCCAAATGTGTTTTTTTGATGTCCATTAGGACCTTATGGCATTGGGGATTTCTTTGCTGGGCTTGCATCCCTTACAAACATCACCTCTTCAACACCAGTGGAAATATCAGGGTTTGAGACGTCAAGGTCTGGAGAGACAGCACAGAGTAACTGAAATTGTAGTGGGGATATTTGCATCCAAAGACCAGAACCTAAAGGTTCTTTGGAGGTATTAGCAACTACTTGCCAAGATTTTACTGCTTAAAATTGGGACCAAGCTTTCCCAAATTCTTCCACAGAGCCTGATGGATCTTTGTTTGGTCCTTGTGGAGGTCTTTATAAAGAAACCAAGTCAGGGCAACTTCGCCATGTGGTCTCAATTTCAAGGCCTTCATGTGGGTGAGCTTAGTTTCCTTACATTTTATACCAAATCAGATGTTATTCATATTACAAGCACTGCAGATCTCTGGTGTCATATTGCAGTATCTTATGTGTTAAACCTTTGGTTTACATGTCAGATTGAAGACTTTAAGTAGGGACAGGAGAATTGTCACCACAGTCAAGGGCCATAGGAGGTCCCCTTTTCCACAGGTCAATCTGTAACCACAATTGTTTGAGAAAATCCTAATTTATTTTGCAAAATGTCATTAAACTTCATACCGGTTCCCTGAAATTACACGAAATAATGCTTTCATAGTGAAATGTGTTTTGCTGATGTCTCCTGTGGATTTTTTTAAGTGAGTACATGTATCACATTAAAAAGTCTTATGAGATACCAGTAGTATTCTTCTTCAAGCAGAAAATACCTTTTGCTGAACAACTTCAGTACAAAACATCTCCTGCTGGTATCTCAAGAATGTTTTTAATGTGAAGTGTGCACTGGTTTATAAAACGTCACACAGAATCATGTAATACAAAATGTTAAGAAATTCCAAGCATTTCACTAAATGCAAATTCTCAAGCAATAAATCTCAGCTAACAGAGTACCGCCAACCCCAAATCACAGTACACTGAAAATACAATGTCCCTGCACAAAGACACAAAAGGATTTCCCCCACAGAATGACATTAGTCCAATTCCTAATGGAACGTCACCAACCTTTTCCACAACAGAAACTAACTAATTGGCCTCCATAGCAAAACCATCCTCTAATAACCATCTTTCCTTTCATACATAGTGACACTATCATTCAGGGATTACACCAGAAGGTAATATCAGAACACATGGCTGGGTGCTTCTCTGCTTGTTAGTTAGTATGCTGTTCAAAGTCTCAATTTTTCTATTTTTCATGTCTGGTTATTTCTACCCAACTTTACCTGCGTCACACAACATTAAGACAATCAACTATTAGCCTTCACGTTCAGCACTTGTGGCAGTAGATAACCCATGAGAAACCTAGCTAATCTTTCACTTCATGTCAACGAACTGAATAACTCTATTAAATGAAAAATGATTCTTACTTAATTGGCAATGAAGAAAATGGATATTGCCCTCCTGCTAGAAACACACCTCTTTCACGTAGAATCCTCTATATTGTGTAGAAACTGGGTCTGAGAAGTGCTATTTATAACCCGGGCCACAATATAAGAAAGGAGAATTGGCTATCTTAGTATATAAAACTAACCAATATGAATCTGCAAGTCTTGATTGGTTCCAAGCGGCAAATATGCATTTGCCAACTGCAATTTATTTGTTCTAGATGATTCTTGGCTTCATTTATACCCCTATATAGATTTTCTCTCTGACCTGAATAGGTTCTTGATTAAACATAGAAGTGTCAAGGTGGTAATAGGAGGGGGCTGGAATATGGTCCAAGATGTCTTTCTTGACAGACCAGACCCTACAGAACCTGGCAGAGCTTTGATAGAAGGCTCTTAAATGACTTGAAAGAAAATTTTGCCATTCTAGACCCGTGGCATTTTATACACCCCAGGTACCAACAGTATACATTTTAACATGTACACATGGTACGGAAGCTAGATTTGAATATTTTTTAGCATCTAACAATGTCTGCACGAAATGTGAGATAGTTGACAACGATCTTTCAGACCACTCAGCAAAAAAATTAACAATGGTCCTGGATATTCTCACTCTGCCAAATCAACATTGGAGAATGCCGACAAGGAAATATAATGGCCCTGAAGAAAAGAAAAAAACACAATTCATTTTTAAAGGAATGCATGCTTCTCAATGATGTTTCTGTTACAGAAGATGGTATCCTATATAACCTTTATAAGATTAATGCAAACATTCTAACCCTCTTGCTGATTTAAGTTTTCAAAAAATCTGAATACAAGAGAGGCCTCCTACAAAAAATCAATAATGACACTATTTCTTTATTGTTGAAACCGACCAAAGATCCTCATCAATGTAGTAGCTATAGACCTTTCTCCCTAATAAATTCAGGTATAAAAAATCTTGTGAAGGAGTTAGCACAAAAACTGAGCAAGCATATCCCCCTTCTAGTTCACCGTGACCAAGTAGGCTATTTACCAGGGAGATCTTCTAGCCTTCATATAGAGACTTTATTTCACTTGATGTGACAGATAAGGCTTAACTAGGAAAACAAACTTGCTCTATAAGAAGGCCATTGAATACATGGAGTGGCCTTATTTGTTTTGCATGCTGCAGAGATTGGGATTCAAAGATAATTGTCTGCATAAAAAATCTAAAACTTTATCAAGTACTCAGCAGCTGTCACAGCCAATGGCTTTTCCAGTTCATAGAGGCACGTGGCCGAGATGCCCTTTATCGCCTCTTTAGATTTTACTAGCCCTGGAACCATTACTGACTAAACTTCAACAATCTGAAGGGATCCAGGGAATCCGATCTATTGTAGGAGAACATAAATTATTTCTCTGTGCTGATGATATCCTGCTGTTAATATCTAACCTAACATGCTCATTCCCAATGCTCTAGACCTGATTTTGCAGATCTTTCAGGTTCAAAATTCAGTGGAAGCAGAACATCCCTTTTGATGTTCATCAACTATGACAAAATATTGGGGAATTCCTATTGATAATAATTGTAAAGCCATTCAGGCACATGCATCAAGCTAGGATTTTGCGAGTCCTTAATAGCGAATATTAAAGATTCGCAATTAAGGATTAGCAAAATCCTATGCATGTAGGAATCGCTATAATAATAGCGATTCCTTCACATTCCTTATTTGCGACTCACAAATTGCGACTCGCAAATAAGGAATGGCTTCCCATTCATTCCTATGGGCCTACAGGCCCATAGGAATGAATGGGAAATTGCGAGCGCTATTTGCGAGGACCAATAGGTACTCGCAAATTGCGCATGCAATTTCAAGGGTGCAGGGGTGTCAAAAGGACACCCTGTTGCACCCCTGAAATTGATCCGTGCACATATGTTGCGCACACACATGTCCCAAGGACATGTGTGTGTGTAACCTTCTACTTTGAAAAATGCACTTTAGTGCATTTCTCACAGTTTTTGCAAATTACCATGAAGTTCAACTTCATGGTAATTTGCGCCCCCTAGTAGCGAAATCGCATTTTTTTTTACTTTGTTGCATTGCATTTAAGGAATCTCAATTTGCGATTCCTTAAATGCAATCGCAATTTAAGTAATCACAATTTAGAGATTACTTAAATTGCGATTTTTGCATTTGGGATGATGCATCCCAAATGCAAAAATACCGATCGCAAAGGGGCAGATTCTGAGAATCTGCCCATTTGCGACCGGTTTTTCTTTTGATGCATGTGCCTGATTGTTCTTAAAAATATCACACATTTGGCTACAAAACTACAAATCACCTTTTGAAATGGTCAAAACTCCAACTATCCCTATGGGGTACAGTACAAACTGTGAAATTGATGGTGGCAATGAGATTTCATTGCATTTTCAATACGCTTCCCTTGTCTTTTACAAAATCAACAATGCAGGACGTACACAAACAGATTACGGATTATGAATGGGTGGGGGGGGTCACAGTGGCCACACCTCAACATGCCATAAGTTGCAAGTCGACGCAGCCTATGGAGGCCTCAGACTTCCTCACAATGGAACTGTATTGTCAGGCTTATCATCTGGAGTACCTTGCATATTTATTTTCTCCAGAGCTTGAGGCTCTGGATTGGCTAAACATAGAAATATATTTGAATTGTAACACCCAAGCTGTGACATGGGTCTATGCTGCTACATCTTAGGGCCTGGTTTAGATTTTCGGGCTTGGGTTAATCCGTCACAGTGGTGACTGATATCCCATCTGCCGAAATATAAATCCCATAAAATCCTATGGGATTTATATTTCAGCGGACGGGATATCGATCACCGCTGTGACGGAGTAACCCATCTGCCAAGAATTTATATCAGGCCCTGAGTCTTTAGACCCTCCATAACCCCTGATTAAGGAAACTGAACTTGCTTGTGCTCAAGCACATACAGTGCTCATGCACATACATAAACACATGAGACCGAACGGCCTCTTCGATAGACAGGCATCGATTTGGAACACCTCTTTATTCCATATTTGAAGACAGGAAATTTGGAACGTGTCCGGCAAAAGTCTAAATCATCTTGATTAACAAATTGATGGTGATACTATTAAATCTTGTAAATCACTGGAAATGGAATTTCGGATTTATGAGGTGCAAATATGGAGTATTTGGAACTAAAACAATGCCTCTGTTTGAAATTCAACTCATTACCTACACTATTACCTAACTCTCCCATACATCTATACTTGAAACATTGGAGTGCTTTCAATGGAATCATTAAAGGACTGTATGCTACGCTGATAGAAGAATCCACGTGAAACTGTTGAGGGTTCACTGAAAGACAGGTGACGAAACACACTAGCCGTTGAATACTCCAATGATGACTAGTCTTCTAGCCACACTTGACTGTGGAGTGGGTGAAGCTATATTAAAGTTTTCCTTCTTTAAAATATTACGTGGATGGCATTAGACACTGCAGAAGCTAAGATTACCTAAAATAACAGTATCCTCTGGCTGCTGACATCGTGGGGAATCAGGAGGAGATATGCTTTTTCTGCTATGTTGTTGCCCTGCTCTGGGCTGTTTCTTGCAGAAAGTTGCAGGCACAATGAATTTCAATAATACATTGGCTCTAGACATTACTATAAAATTTGTCCTACTACAAGACTTCTCTCAAATCCCTAGTTTGATTCAGCACCCTAAAACTTGGATTGGTACAGATATTGTGGTACCGAAAATGTATATCCTGTGATACTGGAGACAATCTTCTCACCCAAATCATGAGAAATGGCTATAGGTTAGGTCGACACTAGCAACCCAAAAAGGCATAATTTACCGGCTGCAAGGCCAGCAACATATCTTTGATGCAATATGAAATTCATTCCTTTTTGGCCTGGACATGAGCTTACCTATGTTTTTAATATTTGTTTATATCGTTCGATGGCACTAGTTGGTTGACCACAGTGTAAATTCTGAATGTTCTGATGGGACTATGGCATGGTTATCTATTTTTCTCTTTCTATAGTCTACTTAGACTTTCTGATGACCTGTCCTTTCTTGTAAATCATAGTCAGGTAAGGTAGAGTAGACATGTTCTTCTTTGTTATTATGTAACATTGTATCAAATATATTGTTTTATGCCCAAAAAACTTGAAGAAAGAATTGAGTTACAAAATATCACTCCAGCCAAAAATTGCGACCTGGCTTTGAACTTGACTGCAGCAAGGGTGTTCAATGGAAAACGAAACCTAATGGGACAGTCAGTATTTGTGATGATTTGAAGAAAGTACCTTAGTCAATTAAACAATGACAGTGAACACATTCTGTTCATCCCAGAGTCCCATCAGACATTCTACAGAGCATAGACCACCAGTGATATCCTGCTTTGGTCTTAAACAGTGTAAAGTTTTATTCTTTAAAGACTCTGGATCGCCTCATTGACCCTGCTTAAAGGCTGAGATGTTGGCATGGACATCAACTAATGGAGTAGCCTAGGTACAAATGCAAGATGTTGTCCCTTGCTTGTTATTTCAGGGCAATGGACATCAGGCTCTTTGGGGGAGTCTGGTTACCGACATAAGGCAAGTATATGATCCTTCTATGGACAGGAAGTAATTAGCCTTTAGATTAGGCACAAGATGTTGATTGGTATTCAAAATATTAAGGATTTTATGTCATCTTGGTTGGTCTGGTTAGAGCTAGCAGTCGGGCTAGAAATTATGTGTCTGGTGGGTGTAAGCTTCTCTGCTATTTGTAGCCTTGCAGTTATCTCATGCACAGTAGACTCCATTGTTTATGGGGCCTTCCGTGCAGGTCTATGCTAGAAAATAGTCAACAGCCTCCTAGCTCCTGCTATTATCAAAACAGAATAACAGAGGGAAAGAATGGATAAAGTAGTTAACCACAGAACGTACATTTTCAGGAATAAGTAGTTAACAGAGGCATTCCTTACAGACGAAATACAGCCCTATCTTGTGTCTAAACCAGGAGGCAAAGGCAGCACTATTTGGAGGGCTGTGAGGTGCTTGCCAAGGCAAAGCCTCACTACTATAATACAGCCTCTTTTGTCATCAGATGGCCACTGATGGGTCCGTCTTTGACTTGGAGCAAGTCCACAATGTGCCCATGTTGTACATGGTTTGGTCTGAATATTAAAGGTCTGATTTATAGTCTGGCGGACTTGTACACTGTCAGAAACATGATGGCTATCCCATCTGCCATATTACAAATGAATCAGAATATAGTGCACTTGTAATTAGGAGGATATTGTGTTTGTGAGGGAGTATCCGTCCACTAGACTCTAAATCAGGTCCTTTGTCTTAGCCCCACTCTTAGCAGAAATCTGGGGTTGGGGCTGCTGGTCTAAGTCACTGCGATGCTTCCTGGAGTTTGCAGATCCTAGTGCTCTGCACCCCAGCTCCCTGCATTTCCCAGCTGGTTTTGATGTTGTAGGCAATGAGGGACAGAAGCTTCGAGTGGCTTTGACACAAAAGAGCACCATGGAGTGGCAAGAGAGAGCATCACATGCTGCTCCGTGCATTCCAGTCTGAAGATGATGTCCTAGTCCCACGGCTAGAAGAGATCCTAAGCAGAATCTGCAGGTTGGTTCACTGCAGTGCTTTATGGGAGTTGCAGTCCACAGTGCTCTCTATCACAGTGCCCTGGCTCACCCAGCTGATGTTCATGAGGGGAGCGATGAGTGCCAGGTACCTTTGGTGATGGCAGTCCAACCGGACACTACTTAAGGCACAGAGACAGACTGCCACACCTTTGTAGTAACAGTAGTAGTTTTACTTCTGATTCATTTTGTTTTCATTTTTCTCACTTCTTCTTTCCTTTAATTGATTCATTTTATTTCCACTGTTAGTTGTGATGGCTAGTTGACACATTGAGGAGAGCCATTTTTGACTCTGGTTACAGTGATGGGAAATTATTGCAATGAATAATGGTGGTGTGAATATTAAATAGGGGTGAAAAGTCTTGCAAAAAAGTTGATTTATGGGGAACACCCTACAAAAAGTCTTTGCAGTAAGAGCCTTCTGCAAAATAGTTTTTGTTTTGCAGGAAATGTTGCCCTCATGTGAAGTTTGTGATTTTGGGAAGTTTGCCAGCTTAAAATCACCATACGGATGGAATCATACTTTCACACAACCCTAAATGTTGTTAAAAAGACCTCAGGCTTCGAGACATATTAATTTGCTTTAATTTCTTTGGACTCTATTGCTTGTTCTCTTTATTATATAATTGCCAAATATGAATGAAAAAAGAAATAAACGTGCAAATCTATTGATTTGGAGCAGTGTGGAAATACGGATTTTAGAGAAATTATCATTGTTCTTTAAATATTCTCTTATTGTATTTTATGGTTTTGTTCTGTGCTCGGTACATGACTAAAGTCTGTTTGTAATCTCCCCCACTAGGATGTTCTACGTCGCCTCCCGCGAGGGTCACCTTCCGGAAATACTCTCGATGATTCATGTGCGCAAGCACACTCCGCTGCCAGCTGTCATCGTTTTGGTAAATCACGCAAACAAATGAGTGTTGGAGTGAGACTGTGTGGCATGGTGTGTCAGCAGGCCCGTCAGAACCAGGTTCGGACAATGCAAGGGCAAGGTTTGTGCAGACCTGGGCAAGGTTTGTAAGTTAGGTATTAAACTACTGCCAACTATCATATCGTTTCAGGGTCAGAATTCCTTTGTCAGTTTGTTGCGTACAAAGAAGGCGTCTGTTTATCTCATCTAATGGCCACGAGATGCTTGTGTTTACTTCCCTTTTTTGTACCAGTATATCAATATATACAATGCTATGGGTTTTCTAAATCAGAAATATCTCTATAATAGCTCTGATACAAAACGCACATAAAGTAAATTAGTATTGGCTTAGGAGTTTTGTTTCTGAGTTTCGGAATTTCAAATCTTCCCCGTATGATCATTTATTCGTTTCTGATTCTCGAACAATCTTAGAAGAATTACTGAAAATATGGAAGAACTCAACAGTAAAAACGACACTAGGCATAAAAATGGCACACAAACCGCCCAGAAATTGGTCCAAACGCTAACCTGTCAGTCAAGCCCTCTGGCACACAGATTTCCCTATAGGTCGCTCTGGCCCTGGGTGTTATCTCTAATCATGCATTTGTGAATAGTTGACGCTTTCCTAGTCTGCACCAGATCTCTGCACACAACACTATGAATCAGGTGACAGCCTTCCAGCATAAAACAACAGATATCGAACAAAAGCATACTTATCCTGCCAGCTATTATATTGGGTTCTGACACTGGCCAAGAGTACTCACACCATTACTTTAGCTAAAGTCTGACCGATTGCCAGAATCATAAATGAAATCTCATTCCCCAAGAAAACATCAGTGTGAATATTTTGTAGCGTTAACAGTCTTGTTCCCACTGATCACGGAGCTCATAAATGCTTCTCATTGCTTTAGTTTTGCAGAAGCTGAAAAATGCAATTGACTCATTAAGTAGAATTTCACAGATACTGACCTATTACAGGCCCATATAGAGCGTTCCCTGCATGGTTAAATGAATTGACATTATGGTCAGCTATCTGCAATATGTGCAAACCCGGAGAAGAATGAGGTACTAGAAATGAAGCTGTTACATTTTTTAGAAGAACTTGTGACTGCCCAATCCTATAGGTGTGCAAGCACACCGATGTTATTAGGGCAGTCTTCTTCATTCAACACAATTGAATATGATGATAACAAGGGCCGTTGGACTTGGCCCTTTTGCAGGGTCATCCCTAAACTTTTTGCCTTCTCCTAGCCTTTTTTCTGACATGGTGTTGGTGGTTTTAGGACTCTGGGCACTTTAGCACTGCTGTCCAGTGTAAAGTGCGTGTGCTCTCTGTGTTAAATATGGTAAGATTGGTCTACACCTGTTTGGCCTATTTAATTTACCTGTCAGTCCCTTGTGGTATCCCATATACCCAGGGCTGGTAAATTAAATGCTACTGGTGGGCGTGCAGCGCTGATTGCGCCACCCACCAAAGTAGCCTTTCAAACCTATCTCAGGCCTCTGCCATTGCAGGGCCTGTGCGCGCAGTGTTAGTGCCGCTGTGACGTGGCACCTAAAGTGTGTGCCATGTCCGTGACCCCCCTTTTTTATTTACTACATGTCAGTCACCCCTAAGGTAGGCCCTAGCTAGCCCTATGGGCAGGGTGCATTGTAGGTAAAAGATAGGACATGTACCTTAAGTGTGTGACATGTCCTGGTAGTAACAAACAGCCATTTTGGTTTCTCACTACTGGGGGGCTGCCCTCCCATAGGAATGCATTGGGGATTCCATGATAAGTGTTTCAGTTGTAATTCCTGATATGAGAGGCGCAGCGTGGTCAAGTTTGGAATAGTGATAATAAATGCTACGCAATGGTGTGCGCAGATTTATTATAACTATTTTAGAAATGCCACTTTTAGAATTTGGCATTTCTGTGTGCTATGTGTCTGCCTGCCTGATGTGAATTGCATGTCTGGCTTTTGAGTGACAGGGGCTGGTGAGGTGTGTGTGGCTCCAGGAGGGGAAGGGTGAGTCAGCGCTAGGCTGAATGGGACATCTGCATTTGAAGTGGTGGGAGGAGAAGTCCCTGGTCCCTGAATAGGATTGTGCCTGCCCTAGTGAATGCTGGCTCCTCCCCCCTGTGGTGTGTCTGAGGACGAGCCCCCACCTAACAATAGAGAAGAGGAGCCCTGTCAACAGAGTGCTCCAATTCCCCCCTGAACCAGTTTTTGCTGGTTCCCCAAGCCCTGTGCTGGCGCAGACAAAGGGAAATAGTGATATAAATATAGGGGCTGTGACCCCATGAAAATGTGCTGTTCCTGGACTTTTCTGGGGCTGTTCCTGTGCTGCTGGGGCCCAGGAGGAACCGCCACGAGGGCTTGCCTCCCTTCTGGAGGGCCCTGTGTGCTGGCCTCCCTGGGCCCAGCAATGCCTTAGCGCCTTGTGAGCGCTACAACTTTATTCCAGCCCCAAGGACTTTCCTGCCTGCTACCTAGCGCCTCGTGAGCGCTATATTTAAATTGCCAGGAAGAAGGAGCGTGGATCCTGCAGCGCTGAGGCTGCGACGTGCTTTGAGGGAATCCCGGCGTGTGGGATTCCCCCCTGCGCTGCGGAGAGGAGCGGGAGGCCACCCCGCATTTCTGCCGCATCCTTCATGCTTATTAAATTAAGCGGGTGCCCACCCCGCTTCTGGGAGCATTTTTGAAGAGCGGGTGCCCACCCCGCGTATTGGCGCTCTCTAAACGGGAACCTACCCCGCTTATGCCGATTTTAAAAGGCGGGTGCCCACCCCGCACTGGAGCTGTACTTTAAAGCGGGTGCCCACCCCGCATGGCACCGCCGAGGAGAGAGTGAGCCGCCGCCGCTGCGAGCGGAAAAACAGGAAGCAAGGCAGCCTGCCTGGTTGTGGGCGGGGACACGAGGCAAGAGCAGAAGCCAAGGGCCGGATGAGGCCTTCCCAGGAAGTCAGGCAACCCAGTGCTTGAAGGTGGGCGAGACCGGGAAAAGTCAAGAGAAGACCTGCCGCGAGGAGACGGAGCCTGCAGCAGCCACGAAAGAGCCCGGTGAGTGGGGCTAAGTAAAGTATTGTCTGTGCCCTCCAGGGCACGGTGGGGCTTTCTCGAGGCACATTATCGGTGCCTGAGTGGTCCCGCAGGAGAGCGGGCCACTCCAACGGTGGGGGCTGTAACGGGGGCATTTGTTGGTGCTCCCCCCAGGCACTGTTAGTGCCAGTGCCGGTTTCTTTTCCACAGCTGTGCCGCAAGCACGGGCAGCTGCAACGTGGGGGCGATTTTACTCAGAGCCCCAGAGGGGCCTAAGGGGCACAGTTGTGCCAGGCCTCATTTCCACAGCTGCCCCGCCTGACAGTGGGCAGCTGCGACGTTTGGGGGCATTTTTTCTGATGAGAAGAGGGGTGAGAAGCTCCCCAGGCCCCAGCGCAGTGCGCACTTTGTGTTTGCTGCTGAGGCAGGCAGGGGGCCCTTGCGAGGTCCCCCTCCGAGCCCTGACTTTGCGGGACATAGGGCATTTGAGCCCTCTGAAAGGCCAGTTGGCCTGGGGTCATTTAGGTGATGGCGAAAGGGCGCAAGGCCCTAAGGTGATGTATGCACCTTGTAGTAGCGTTACCGTGGGGCACTACTGAGTTCCTGCCTAATGTGATTTATGCATACTGACTTCCTGCCTAATGTGATATTGCATAATGTATTTATGCTGATGCCTAATGTCATGATGTTTTGGGATAGTGCCTATGGCGTAATGTGTTTATGCTTAGGAGGGTATTGCATAATGTGTTTATGCCCAGCTTTCAGGCCTACTATGTTTGCCTAACAGGTTCAGGCAAGATGCAATGTTACCAGTCATGACTGGTTGTTTTACTGGAATGTGATGTGACGTATGTCCAGTGTTTAGGCATAATGTGTTTAGGCCTAATGTGATGTTGCATAATGTAGCTATGGTGATGCCTATGACATAATGCGTTTATGTTTAGGATGTTTATGCATAATGTGTTTATGCTGGTGAGGCCTAAGTGCGTAATGTGTTTAGGCTAAGGAGGTTTGGGCCTAATGTGATTTTTTGCCTAATGTCATGCTATGATATTTTAGGATGGTGTCTAATGCTAATATGATAATGCTTCGGTCATTATGGTACCAGTAGTTACTGGTTGTGTTTTGCATTTACTTACCTGTTCTGATGGTTCTGACTGTGGCCTGATTGGCCTGGTCCTGTATATAATCCCCTGTGAATATTGGCTAGTGCCAGTTGGCACAGTGTAAATGTGTGATTAGGTTTCTAATGTGTTTATGATAATACAAAGGCTATTTTTGATATAACCTTGTGTGGAGTTTCTTTTGTGGTGTGCCTAGTGTGTTGCTGCTGTGTGTGTGTGTTGCGCAAATGCTTTACACATTGCCTCTGGGATAAGCCGGACTGCTCGTGCCAAGCTACCAAGGGGGTGAGCAGGGGTTATCATCAGTGTGTAACTCCCTTGCACTTACTAGAGTGGTGGTTTCTGCCTGGCTTAGGCGCATGCCCTAACCAACCAGAAATCCCATTTCTAACAGGGCCTGATTACGAGTCTGGTGGTTTGAAGACGGCCAGACTCACAAGGGTGCAGTAGTGGCGGTCCAGCCACCACCGCACCAGCAGTCTGACCGCCCAGTTAAATTTTTGGCAGTCGGAATGCCATTGTACCACTGCAACCGCCAGGGAACCACATTCCCTGGGGGCCCTGCAGTGGTCTGAGGGCCGCAATATGGTGGCGGCCCGCTGCAGCCCTGCCATGAAGATTATGGGTTTCAGGACCTCCAATGGTGTCCTGCACGTTCTTCCTCCAAGAAACTGCTGGTGGTCATGAAACAAAGGGGGCTTTACAGGGCTCCCTCGTGCCCCATGCATCGGGGTGCATGCAGGGGGGCACATGTTGTGCCCCCATGTGTGCATGTACCCCCGTTCCAGTATGGCATGGACTTCACAGTCCATGCAGAGCTGGAATGCGCTGTGGCGGTCCTGCGGCTGTGCCTTTCTAAGGCGTACATAGGTGCCTTTGAAAGGCACCGCCACAGGAACACCATGCCACCCGCCCCCCAGACCATGAAAAAACAGGTAATCTCGTGGGCGGGCGGCAATGGGTTTCGGCGGTCCTGGAGTGGAGCGGTGGCGTGCCACCCACTCCTGGACTGCCGAAACTCGTAATCAGGCCCTAAGAGACCACATTAAAAGACCTCAAACATCTGAGCAACAGTCTACCCTACTGCAGTTATTTCTTGCAAATAGTACCGAGCCAATCAAAATGAGTCTGTTACTTTCCATAACCTGCAGCATCAGTGGTGGCATATCTGAGCGATCACATTTTCACTATGCTGCATTACGAACTCTATATGCATTCTCTGTTCAACAGCATTGAGACCCACAAGATTAATTTTACACATACAGATGATACAGTTGCTCTACGTTAACTTACAAGAAGCCTTCAGAGAAGACTATTGGCAAACTGTCATAAAGTTACTCACCAACTAAACAAATTAAGTAGCAATGTCTTTTATCATCTCTCCATTTAACTCGGAGGTCCCTATAATCTTCAAACCTCTCAAAACATTTATTTCACCCATGCAGTGTTCATTTCCCATCCAAACTACAATCATGGCAGTTACAGCGAGTGCCCTATTACGTTTATGTTTAAACTTTAGAGAGTCAGTCAATATATATTTATTTCCAAGACATATATCTTATAGAAATATACACATTACAATGTCTTAAAAGGAATAAAATACATTCAAAGTTATTCATTTTATAAACAAAGAAAGAAAGTATATACATAACAGTAACCTCTAAAGCAGCTACATTACAATGTTGTTACTTTAAAAGAAGATAAATATGCATACTCTATGCAACCCTACAGAATAATAAAACACTGTTTACACACAAAAGTTACCATATTAATAATTAATTCAGATTAAAAGATTAAGAAATCGCATATTAATCAATATTTGTGCTCTCGTACCACAGATCACCCTCCACATATAAGCCACATCAGTATATAGGAGCCTTTAAAATATCCTTTTTTGTATAAGTTGAATGTATTCAGCAATTGGCACCACAAAATCAAACTGGTTCAATGCAAATATGGTGCAGAGTGGTTTTTTCTACGTGATCTAACTTCATGCCTGAGAAAAATAGACGTAAGATCTTTTTCCTTTCTGTTAAAAAAAAATGGTACAATCTAACAACAAACGGACAACAGCATGCTTCAATTTTAGAGTGCGGAAACAGTAGCCATACTTACCCAAAACTCTATTTTTAAAAACAGCTATTCTCCAGCCAGTGTCAATACCTCCTCGAAGCTGAAGGACAGTACATCCTGAAAGCCTTTCTGAAACCTGAGACAAATACGGGAATGAGGTCTCTGTTCCTAGGAACTCCAAAGAATGGTCCACTGAGCTTTTGTGGGCTAGATATTGTCTATCAGCCATTTTGAAAGCTAGCACGACTTCTTCCTAAAGGAGCCTCTTAAAGGCATTTGCCCCCAGAGTACTTTCAAACGAGGCTTTACTGAGGCTCTCCCTCATTTTTCCCACTGACACTAAAAAGGTTCTTGCTAACTGAGTCATAGAATGTCCAATGTTTTGCATCATTGCACAAGAAAGTTTGTCATTGGTAACTTCATGCTCTAGGCTGTGCACAAATGAAACCGCACGCAATCTGGACACAAAGCCCAGGAGGCAAGAGACAACTCCAGCCTGGGAGCCTGTATCATTGTACTCACCAGGAGACCAGGAAAGCCCTTAAACAAGGGACCTCTAGCGAGTCCCAGCAAACACGGTGATCCAAAGTCCACTACTCTGCTCCATAATGAGCCTGCAGTATTAATTTCTCTACCACCGTCTTCTTTAAAGGATCTGCTGATAGACCAAGGTACTTAGGAGCCCAGCTTTTACCCTCTTCATATGACTTTAATATAGTGGGAGCCAGATAAGTTAAAAATATTTTGAGGTACCCAGGTGCATCACTTTTAATGTTTGGGACCTGGTCCCCAACATTAAAGGTGATACACCTAGGTACCGGTACCCCGAGGTATTTTTAACTTAACTGGATCCTGCTACTGTCCAGTTGTACTATATCTAAGAACTCCTTCCTTCTTCCGAGTCCATCAGGAGGTTGAGACCGCCCTGGTGGCACTGTCCTACCAGGGTGGGGAGATATTGCCTATGATGAAGTATGCCACAAACCGTAAGTGAGGCTTCCTCTTCCAAAAGATTGGTCTTCCCACCTGATCTGACAAAATTCCTGTGATGTCCAAATAGAGCATTGGCTTTATTTTCCGAAATAGGAGTGTAGTCCCTTTCTTGCTTTAGCTGCCATACCATTTTGTGTTAGAGTGTATAGTCCTGTGAGGATGTCCAATGGCATTACCTCCCCCGCTCTATCTGTGTGTATAGAGACCCCACAGCTAAAGATCCAGGCCTTTAGAGCAATCAGTAGTGTTTGGGCATAGATCTTGAATGCCACATCAACCAGGATATCAGCTGATAATTTGCAGCGTCATCATAATCTCCCTTTTTCTAGCTGGGTTTAACTGCCAAAAATCAGGTATTAAATTATTTTTGTCACTCATTTAAAAAAGGGGCTTTGAACATTGGCCCACCATAATGAGTTTGCCTTATAGAGTTTTTCTTGTAACCCATCGGGCCACCTGCCCGTGATATCTTCATATTTCGAATAAATTTAACCATGATGGCCCTCTCATTAATCTGGAGAAAATGTGTCCATTCCGACTGATCAACAACATTGTCAGTTCTTACATTTTTATCTGATATCTTATACAGCTTCATAATAAACGTTGTCTACTGCGCTTCGCAGACCTCAACTTCTAATGTTGATGGGGACTTTTGTTAAACATTATTCACCAACCCCCAGAATAAACAAGAATTGCCCTTTACAATTGTATTCTGCATTTTCCTCCAATCACTCTCATAAAACACCTTCCTTTTATGGGAACACACTAGGCCATACGTCCTTTTTAGGAACAGCCAATCCTGCAGGGACCTTCCCTCACCTCCTAGGAAAAAACAGTATTTATAGATTTATTGACTGCTCATCGTAGGGAAATGGCACTCTTTATTAAACCACCCGCCAACTCTTTTTGGTGAGTGGACTTCAAGAAGAGACTGGTCTCCCTTTATCATATGCACATACCACTGGACTCCCTTTCCATCTGCTGGTGCAAAATCAATCTTAATTCTAATTTTAGCTAATTCGTGCAAATTATGCTCAGCAATAGAAACCCTTATTCTCTCATTATAAACCAAGGGAAAATCAACCATCTGCTCTCTGCTAGGTAAAGGATCCTGTGAGATACCCAGTTCCATTACAAAGTGGTCACTCAATCATAGATCCTGTACTTCAAAAGAGCACACATCACCAAAATGCTCTACGGGTGTAAAAATATAATCAAAAGGACTTCTATTCCTACCATACCTAAAAGCTTGTCTTGCAGGACTGTCATTCGGAAAGCACCCATTAAGAATAACTACATTGTATTGAGCAAGGGCTAATGCAAACCGGGTTGCTTTGTAGAAGAGTCCTTTGTAGTTCATGAGGCAGATGGAATACCATGCCAACTTAATACATCATATAAATGGTCATCAAAAGTGCTAAGAGGGATCCTAAATTGAAATCTGCTGCTAAATAATCTGTGCAGAATCAGAGCGACAGGAAATCACTGATAGATCCTGTTCCAACATCATTAACTCAGTCTCAAATGCGCTGAAGTCAGGCAGGATATAAACAATTTTTTTAATATATTTTTATTTTGTTTTCAAGATATTGCAGTAATAGCATGGCAAAGCTCCATACAGTATATCGGGAGACCAACCCAATTGTCAATAAAGCAATATCCACAACACAAAACAGGATATAAACACTTTTATAAACTCTTTTAACTGAATATAAAAACCTAATTAACGCAGAAAAATGCATCTATTTTACTAAACAAATTAATCAGGCAAAGAATTCCACTAGAGAACTCTTTCAAGTGGTTTCAAAACTATCAGGTTCCCCAGAAACAAATTTTATTGAACCATCACAAAAATTCTGCGACTCTTTAGCACAACATTTTCTAAGGAAAGTGAAGGAAATCTATGACATTTTTGGTACAAATATTAGCATAGATAACGATACTTTCATTAATATTTGTCCTTCTGACGCCTCTAGCTTTTCTAAATTTGAATTCATTACTAATGATAAGGTTACCACTCTTATCCAACAGACGAAATCAGGCTCCCCCTATGACTCGCTTCCCCCTAGTATCTTCAAGCAAGCCTCCGAGATACTAGCTCCTTGTCTCGTCAATATTTTTAATACTATGTTCTCGTGTGGTGTCTTTCCGACCATATGGAAAACGGCTTCGATAGCACCTTTATTGAAGAAACCCAGTCTCGATCCTACGCAACCTAATAATTATAGACCTATCTCTCGTCTACCTTTTTCCGCTAAATTAGTGGAGAAAATTATGAATGAACAGCTGACTGATTATTTACAAAAAAATAATTATCTTGATGAGACACATTTTGGTTTCAGAACAGAACACAGTACCGAATCAGCTTTAATTAAAGCCACAGATGAAATTAGAGCGACTTTGGATTCAGGGGGAGCGGCCGCCTTGATTTTACTTGATCTTTCCGCGGCGTTTGACACCGTCAACCATGATCTTTTGTTAAATCGTCTAAATTCCATTGGCATTTCAGATAAATCACTTACACTACTCTCATCCTTTCTGTCTGATAGAACACAATCAGTAGCGTTGGGAAGCTATGAATCCACGCCGTTCGTCCTCCCCTGCGGAGTCCCTCAGGGATCATCCTTAAGCCCTACACTATTTAATATTTATGTATCTGAACTGCCGAAACTCATAAGAACCTTCGGGCTGGCAGTGACATCATACGCAGACGATACACAAATTGTCTTATCCTTATCAAAAAAATCCGCATCACAAATGCAAAATTTCAAGAATTGCATGCTTGCAGTCAGTTCGTGGATGAACTCTTGTTGTCTGAAATTAAATTCAGACAAAACAGAAGTCATCACATTTGGCAATTTCCTCCCTAATTGGTCACAGAGCTGGTGGCCGGATGAACTGGGATCGGCTCCGATTCCAGTCACCAAAGCTAAGAACCTTGGCGTGTTTATTGATGATAAACTTAATTTTAAATCACAGGTAAATGCGATTTCTTCATCATGTTTTTCCTTATTAAAAACCATTAAAAAAGTACTCCCGTTCATTCCCATGGACAGTAGAAAAACAGTGATCTCTTCTTTGATCCTGGCCAGGTTAGACTATTTTTTTTTGTCCTCATTCGCCTTGAACCATAGTAGACAAACCGTCTGTTCATACCCCTACTCAATGTCCTAGGATAGCACCGGCTCTTTTTGATGGGTTCTCTCGATACCTTCAGCCAGCAGGGGTATATTTCCAGACCAACATGCTACTTTCCCTCAGAAGAAAGAGGATAGGTTTCACTCCCACTTGATCTATACGACCAGATGGACTCTTACGATGTCCCGGGGGAAGACCCAGCATAGTCCAAGGAGTATCCAATAGGCATAATCATCGGACCCGCCCTTCGTTATAACATATTCAAAATGGAAGTAACATGACACATATGAAGATTTTTCTTAAACTATTTCCATTGAAGCAGCAAGTCCCAGTATGCAATCTTCTTTCGACTACCAGATCTAGCCAAGTCCATCTTAGATGTTTCGTATAGAGAAGTCAGCCAGTCCGAATGTTTGGGAGGGACAGGGTCTACCCACTGTATACAAATTTGTCTCCTTGCCAATAGGATTGAATAAAATAAAAACGATCTGGCAGGTCCTACAATGTGGCTATTGAGACCAAAAATTATCAGAGACAGGTCCATTAAGATTGGTACTCTCAAGATACTCTCCATTGTAATCCGTACCTCTTCCCAAAATGCACAAATTGAGGGACAATCTTTAAACATATGTGAGTCCGATGCTTCTACTAACCCACATTTTTTACAATTGACTTTAGAGCCTTTTAAGATTTTGGAGAGCCTAAGGGGGGATAAATATGCTCGATGGACCGTGAAGATATGATTTCTCTTCAGCCAGGCAGGTTTAACTATGCTAAAGAGATTTTTGAAAGAATCCTGCCATAATAGATCACACTGTACATTTGGCATCTGTTCACTCCAGAGCTCATGAGCCAACCTAAATTCCCCATCTACCGCCTCTTCTATGGCCCAATACCAATATGAGACCTCCTTCTTCCCTACAGGCCTCTCCACCAACTGCTGCTCTAGATGGTTTCCCTCACCAATAGATTTTTTCTGTGTAATATGGGACTGTACCCAGCTTTGTAGCTGGATATACTTGAATCTTGAGAGACCACTACCCACTCTCATCTTTAGATCTTCCCATGAAATAAACATTTTTTTACTAACAAGATCTCCCCATACTCTTAATCCAGCATCTTTAAGTGGCAACGCTAGCTTATCCCGAAGGCATTCCGGCGAGCCCGGAGAGTCCCAGAGTGGCGCTAAATTAGAAAAATAGCTAAGACCCGTCAGGTTTTTTAATCTTGCCCATATTCTGGCAAATCCCTGTAGGACCTTTAATTTTACTTTTTTTTAAAAAATTTGGTCACCAAATTTATACATAAAACCCTCCTCCGGTAGACCCGCCCCTTTTAACATAGACAGTAGCATATCTCCTCCCCCTGTGTCAATAGGCATTTTTAATAGCATCCAAGAGTATGTAAGTTGAAAAGCCCACGCATAGTATTGAAGATCAGGTAACGCGAGACCTCCTTTCTCCCTCCTACGCCTTAGCTTTTTCCAGGCTATCCTAGTAGATTTGTATGCCCAAATAAAAGAGTTTATTTCTTGTTGAAATTTTTCTATAGTGCGTTTGTCAAAGTGTAAAGGGATTGTATTAAAAAGGAAAGTGGCCTTAGGTAGTATTGACATTTTAACAAGGTTCACCCTCCCCAAGATGGATAAAGGAAGATGGGCCCATGCCTTCATCTGTTTGTGACACTCTCGGAGGACTCGTGTTAAATTGGCATCTGCCAATTTATCTATATCCTGAACAACTCTGACCCCAAGGTAACGCATATTATAACTTGTGTGATGTGCCACACCCGAGATGTTCCAAGTCATAATTTCTGTTTTCCCGGCATTTATCTCGTATCCTGAAACCTGCCCAAATTCCTCCGCCAATTTGACGACTGCCGGGAAAGTTGTATCCAAATCAGCTGATAGTATCAGGATGTCGTCCGCATACAGTGCCACCTTCCTCTCCCAATCCCCGTGTCTGAAAGGCACAATGTCAAGATCTTCTCTGAGCCTCTGTGCAAACGGCTCAATATACAAGTCAAACAACAGGGGGAGAGGGGGCAGCCCTGTCGAGTCCCTCTGGTAATATTGAATGCCTTGGTGAGACTACCATTAACCAAAAGCTTGGCCGATGGCGCCTGATATAGCAGCTGTATGGTGCGACAAAACTTGACTCCCAAATTGAATTTTCCCAAAACTTCTGACAGGTAGACCCAATTAACCCTGTCAAAAGCTTTAGTAGCATCCAGAGTTAAAGCTGCCAGGGGAAGTGAGTAGGTGGAAGCAATGTCTATTGCGCCAACCAGATCGCGGGTAAGGTCTGCCAATTGTCTCCCTTTCACGAACCCCTTTTGGTCGGGGTGAAGGATATCCTTCGCCACCACCCCCAACCTAGTAGCTAAAATGGAAGTAAAGATTTTAAAATCAACATTTAAAAGTGATATGGGGCGATATGAACCGCAGCTAGTGGGATTTTTACCCGGTTTCAAAATCAGGACTATTGTAGCATCATTCCATGATGCAGGTGGACTAGTTCCATCCAGAAATATTTTATTAAATAAACAAGTTAGTGTTGGGATTATGCTCTCCCGGAGTGATCTATATAATTCGACTGGTAGTCCATAGGGACCAGCCGCTTTCCCCCTTTTACCGCCTGCCAATGCCTTCCTTACTTCCTCTTGCGTTATGCTCTGTTCTAGGTCTAACTGTTGCTCAGCACTGATAGGTTTTAAGGTGATTTTTTGCAGCCATGTTCTTACCCTAGTTTTATCCTCTATGGAGGTCTCTTTATATATCTCCTGAAAGTACTCCAAAAAGGCCTCCCCAATACCTTCATCCGAAGATATGAAGGCTGCCCCGTTACCCCCAGAGATTTCTTTTATGTGGTTTCGGAGCTGGTCTGCTTTGGTTTTCCAGGCAAGTAGTTTCCCCGCTCCTTCCCCATACTCAAAATGGGCAATCTTGCTAGCCTCCCATCTGCTCACAAGCCTCCCCTGGAGAATACTCTCCAGCTTTTCCTTCAAAATTTTGCACCTATCAAGATCTTCCTTTTGACCTATTCCCACCTGGCTGT
Organism: Calotriton arnoldi; assembly: GCA_963921515.1. Taxonomy (NCBI): domain Eukaryota; kingdom Metazoa; phylum Chordata; class Amphibia; order Caudata; family Salamandridae; genus Calotriton; species Calotriton arnoldi. The sequence goes on from CAWUFW010008741.1 coordinate 633,835, forward strand.
TCATTCTTGCCTCTACTATCCTCATTTCTTGTTCCAGGGCTGAGATCTCTTCTTTATATTTTTTACGCCTGTAGCTTGACCTATTAGTTATAATACCCCTCAAAAAAGCTTTAAGAGTGTCCCATAATATGTTAATATCAGCTGTCCCCGTATTGGTCTCTAAAAATAGAATTGCTTCGCTAGAAAGAAAACTTGTTTCCTCCTCTTCAAGTAGCAATGTACGATCGAAGGACCATGTTCTAGCCTGTTGTGTCTGTATATATTCTAAGGTCATCAAAATCCCAGAGTGATCAGACAGATGTGATGGCAGATATTTTATATCCTTTACTCTGTCCCTAAGACTATAACTAAGTAAGATATAATCTATTCGCGACTTATGTTTGTATTTAAAATTCCTATAGGATACCCCCAATTGTTGTCCTGACCTCTCTCTCCAGATGTCACTAAGCCCCAATTGGGTCATTATTGTCAAAAGGGACGCCCTAGATCTTGAAGGAACTATCGCTCTGCTGTTAGAAGATTTATCTAGTTTAGGATCCAGAAAAATATTGAAATCTCCTGCCCAAATCACAGGCTCTGGGAAATCCAATAAGTGTGAAGAAATGGTATGGAGACTGGAGGGGTCGTCCTGATTCGGACCATAATAGCCAACTAAGGTAAGAAGGATACCCCTTAGAATGATCTTCAATATCAGCCATCTCCCCCCAGGGTCCCCCTTATATTGTAGGACCTGTACACTAGCCGTTTTTTTAAAGAGAATCAGCACTCCTCTAATGTTTGCCGCCTGGTTTGTGCAGACAAAAGAATCCACCCATTTCTGAGATTTTAATATTTCTTTCGTCTCTGCCTCAAGAAGATGTGTCTCCTGGATGACCATGACCTGCGCTGGGGAATCTTTTAGATATTGTAAAATCTTTACTCTACGTGACCTCACACGCAGGCCATTCACATTCCAGGACAACATCTGAAATATAGTCATGTTGTTAGGGTTCAGTACCCCAGGCCCTCCCTTGACCGAAGCAGAGGCGACGTCTAAATCTTATCATATCGGCCAACTCCCTCCTGAACAAGACTAGCAAATCTAAGCAACCTAAAAAAATCAAGGTGAATGAGGTGTTTTTGTTTTTATCCCCCGTGCTCCCCTATCCCCCCTACCCCCACCCCTTGGAGAACCCTACCCCCATTTAACTGGACTAGTTGTTGTCCAGATGTGGTGACCGTGAACTACTCCCCTCAGCCCCCTACACAATTGTGTGTGTTACCATACAAAAATATATCTTTCAATCCGAAAACAATAAAAGTGATAAAAATCAGGAGAAAAAAAATATACCAAATTTGCTTTGATTATTACCCTTAAAAGGTCAAACAGAGCCTTTCTTCTCTTCCTTTTTTCTTTCTTTTTTTTTTTTTTAAAGTTTTTTAAAAAATTTTTTTGCATCTTCCCTTTTTTTTTTAAAATCTTTTTATTTTGAACATATTCACCCTTAGCTTAAGTTATACAGAACTCATTTATAAGGCTAAAAAAAAACACTATTGTGCACCACTATTCTGCACCACTCACTTCTCCTCCCTCCTATGTTTCCCAAGGTAGGAGCCTAGAGGACCCCTTTACTGATAGTGGCCAGTAGTTCATCTGCCTCCTGAATCGACCTGATATTATGCATTTTATTATTATGCATGATTTTTAGAAAGGCTGGGAATTTAAGTTGTAACACAGCTCCGGCTTTCCTGAAGTTATCCATCCTTCTACCGAGCTCCCACTGCCTTTCTAGGGTATCTCTTGATAAATCCGAGCGGACTTCAAAGGTAAAATCCTTGCTTCTTAATGATTTTGATTTTAGAGCCAAATTCAAGATTTTTTCCTTTACTGCATAAGTAAGGAAGTTGATAAGAATCTTTCTGGGTTTTGTCCTGCTTGGATTCAGACGAAAGGGGGCCCTATGAACTCTTTGGATGTCCTTTTCCAGGAACTCGGTATCCTCTTCCAGTGGCAGAACTTCCTTAATCAGTTTAACCATAAAGGTTTTGAGGTCTGACCCTTCTTTCCCCTCAGGGACATTCAAGACGCGAAGATTATTCCTACGGGAATTATTTTCCAGCGTCTCCATTCTTTCTCGCAGAGCAGCCTCCCCTCTTTGTAGTTCATGAATTTTGGTTTCTGCAGTCCCTAAGTTGGCCTTTAACTCATCAACAGAGTGTTCTAGAGATTCAGTTCTGGCATTTAGGAGGTCCACCTTTTTTTCTAGGATGTCACATGAGTTCCTTATTTCTCCCTGATTAGCTACCGAAATCGCAAAGCCTTGCTTGATGTCTTCTTGTAATGAGGTGAACAGAGCTTGCATCGATTCTAGTGGGGGACAGTCTGCTCCCGCTTCTGCTCCTGCAGCCTTAGACCTAACCCTCCTCCATCTGTACTTGAGTTGGTTGCTGCAGCTGAACTCTGAGGGCCCAGTTCTATCGCCCCCGTAAACCCTGTTTCTGATCTCTCTTCTATTTGCTCCCTAAATGCCTCATTTTCAATAGGCTCTGTTTCTGTAGACTCCATCATACCCCAAGATTCTCCTGGTATACAATCCGTAAGGCCACTTAAGCTAGTTAAGCCGGATAAACCAGATACCCCAATAGCAGCGATCTCACTGTATTCAGCTCCCTGCTTTGTAATAGTCAAAACCTCCGGTTGCACCCTGAAAAAAGACCTCAGCGAGGGGGTAATCTTAACCTTGTTATGTACAGAAGTGGTCTTGTTTCTCACCCCCTTTGTACTTCTGGTCTTAATCTGACAATTTTGAAAAGCCGGATACTCACTGGACAGACTAGAGGCACTAGGGGCACTAGGAATGTATTTTGCCGTTACGGCCTCCAAAGCCTCCCCCTCCTCTGACTGGGTTCCTAGCCCTCCACTCTCCTCACCTTTAACTTTGCTTTTGCCTTTTTTATTTCCAGGCACACTCCCGCATTTCCTACCTTTTTTCCCTGTTTTGCCGCCCGATTTACCTCGGTCTTCTCTGGCGCCTATCTGCGCGCTGTTTTCCCTGCTTGCACTCCGATTTTCCGAGAGAAGAACAGGAGACACATCCTCCACTCTGCCTGGAGGCACCTTCAGTTCCCTTGATGCTGCTACTGTGAATGTGGAAACCGGGGCCACCCGCTCCGTGGAAACGTCGCCACCACCGAGACTACCTGCACCGCCAGCACTCGCTACTCCGAAAAAGCGCCCGATACTGGCGCTGCCACTGCCGGCCCGGAGGAGCCCGCGAGCCGCCGCTCTGCGGCCGTGCCTCAGCTCCAGGGCGGCCGAACACCAACGCGGAAAACAAGGCGGGCGGGATGCACCGCCCGATTTCAAGGGCATTCGTCTCCTTCCACCGTCCAATTCCGCCCTACCTCAACCGCAGCTTCTCCGACTCCAGGAACACACAGGAAGGTCACGCATAAGGTAACATTTCACGGACTGTTACACGGGAAAGGGCAGTAGCACGGACACACGCGGCTGCTCAGCTAGCAGACGCCATGTTCTCCCCCCCAAGCATAATGTTCTTCCCAGGTTAGACTATTGCAATGGTCTTTACATTAGCCTACCTGAGAAACAACTCAATAAGTTGCAGATGACTCAAAATGCAGCGGCGCGTCTTCTGCTGGGTATTCCTAAGTATTCATCGGTCAGTAATCATCTACATAAACTGCATTGGCTCCCAGTTAGGAATTGCATTATTTTTAAATCGCTCTGCATTACCTACAAAGCACTCCAGAACACGGGCCCCATTTTTTTAAGGCGCCTGTTCTATTGGTATATTCCAAAAAGGCATCTACGCTCCGAAGGAGCTAAACTTCTAGCAACTCCGAGAGTTTTTAAAGCCACATGGGGTGGCAGTAGTTTTAGGGCAGCTGCCCCCAAACTTTGGAACGAACTCCCCTTTGCCATCAGATCCCTTCCAACTCTACTTGCATTCAGGAAGGCCTTGAAAACATGGCTATTTGATAAATAGTCATCTTTATCTTCACAGAAACTGGCACTGTCCACGGGCCAGCGCCAAGACACCCTCGGGTAATCGTGCGCTTAACAAATTTATTAACATAACAAATTTATTAACATAACATAAACATATCAACAGGTCATCAGCATTAACAGCGTTTGTCAGACAGATTGAACAAGCTAATAGCCAGGAACATGTTGTCTCTAGATGAGTAACAAGCTTAGAAGTGATACAAGAGTCAACAACCCTCCCATAACTGAGGACACAGGAATTTTTGCACATTTATCTAATTACAACAAACCTATTGACAGAAGGGCTTTCCCATAACCAGGTCTCTTGCAGCATTAACACTGAAAATGCCTCTAAAATTGAGCTAAAGAAATTCGATTCCTTCAGTGAATTATATCCATAAATATTCCATACCAAGATTTTAATGATTGGGGGATGCCAAGACACCTAGTTTAACTTGTACCCTTCCTCTCTATTTTAATCATTTACCCAGTCACCTCCACTATGTTTACAATATTGCAACTATTATTGGGCAGGGATTCTCTCAACTTCATCATTAGTAAAGGTAACTCTTATTATGCGGTTTGATTGGCCTCCTCTTCCTGATAGACAATAAGGGCCTTGAACCTGTCAGGCCTTACCAGGTGGGATACATAAACAAAGAAGATGAGTACGGAGGAATTGATATCTTATTTATTTTCAACGTAGGGCACAGTTAATTACCCTAACATAAATATATAATTCTACACAGACCTTTTATCAAAATTAATTCAACACACGTACATGCCATGGGACCGATTTTTGACCATAAATCATTCCCAAATTACATAAATACAAAAAACATACAACAATATATGTACATATAACAAAAAGAAAAAAAATATATATATACAAAACTCTATATTACCAATACCCCAGCAGGTTATTAGATGACTAGTGTTAAGACATTAAATCTGGGTGATACACTCAGAGGTAGTTTTTACAGCACCTGAGGTATAACACCTCTCTATCCTTTTCACTCTATGTGCTGCCGTTATTACAGTAACATTTTTAGATTTTGATAGAGACTCCTCTACAAAAGGTTGTCGGTGCGGACGCGTTTCAGCCGTCAATTTCTTCTGGCCTCTTCAGGACAAGGGCAATGAAACCAATATATGACACTGGAATATGAAGCGAAGGTTGCACTTAAAGCACCTTCTTCGAAAGGGGTACAATCCCTAAATCCAGAACCCTTACTCGGGTTGAACCTCAACCCGTGGTGAAGTCACCTCTTCGGTGGTGACCGTGTGCTCCTAACGAGCCTTCGTATCCCGCATAACAACACCTTTTCCAATTGGTGAACCAGTCTGCAGCAAAAGAAATCTCGGTCCTCTCCTTAATGGCGTTTCCACGTATGCCTTGAACCTGTCAGGCCTTACCAGGTGGGATAGGCCAAGTTGAGTTCGAACAAGACCTCCATGATAACTTAACAATGGCTTGCTTGTTATATTTGAAGTTTTGATTGGCACAGTTGTAAGGAGAAATCTTGAAGAATAATCACATCCTTCATCTTGGTCTGGATCTTCGCATAGCATTACTCCTTGGCTGATTAAATTGTCACTTCTCTCAATAATTTTTCAGCTACTATGCTAGAAAAGATGTCAACTCTTGCCAATTCGTCTCCCGATGACAACCTAAAAGTCACCTGATCTATGTTGCCAGATGAGATCCTATCCAGCCTGGGGACCCTTTTGAAAACTGCAAGCAGCTTTGAGCAATTTAGAGAGATGATTTTATTATTTCGTCTTTTCCCTTTATTCCTTAGTTTAGAGAAGGGATTATTTTTATTTATGAACCTGGGCTAGTTGCTTTTATCGACATTTTTCCTTCCTACATTATTTTTTCCTTTTTCTACATCTACTCTCTTACTACGAGTGGCTGGGAGGAGCTGCATTTGCTCGGGCTTAGAGAGTGAGCCAAGTTTACCAACCGTGGATTGCCTCAAAGGCCTATGACCCAGATTTTTCAGGGCAATTTTTGCAGCCGATTTGCCAGAGAGTCCAAAACAATGCACCCTGCCTGGGTCAAATTTGACCTTGTTGCACAATGCCACATTACCCCTGCACAAAAGGGCCTTCATTAGCTGATGAACAAAAAAGGGTTACAGTTGAAGACTCTCTGCATAGTCCACAAGCGTCTATATAACCACTCCCTGGTATAAAATTAATCATTCAAGATCTTCTGACCATGTAAGCCAACCCTCTTTCTCCAATCTGCCTTATCTTAGCCTGATACAAATGGTTTGGAAGAAGGGTGTTACATGTTCAAGGTTCTGTCTTAGGGACTTGCCTGCTGTAACACCTGTGAGTTGAAGAAACTTCGTGAGATTTTTAAGAAGTTTAAAAGTTTACCTCTTCTCCACCATATATGGTCCCATTGCTTCACCTGCCATCTGTTTCCTCCTCAAGGCACGGACATACAAACCAGATGGGTTATGCTGCTTACACATTATCCCCATCTTTTAGATCAGGATGAACGTCCCTTTTGAGATCAACTATGGGATGCCTTTCCCAAAGTTTGCACGAAGCTTACAATCAGGCCTTGCAGAATATGGACATCCAGACGTATGTATCTGTACATCTCATCTATGTGAGCCTCTTTCCTTATTACCCAGGGTACCTTGAAATGGCCAATAAGCAGCCACAGTGCATTCAACAACAACTGTAAATAAAACATCAATGTAATGGATCCTATAATAATGAGTGTCTGCCATGCACAGAAGCATCCCATCAACGGGCTAGTTCTGTTTATGGTGCGAACTCCTGTTTGCGTCTGAAATCAGATTCCAAATCGGTCGGTATTTACCTAGGCACTAAATGCACATAAGATATTTACCCATGTGCAAACTGTGTACCCTGCGCTTTTTTACCAACAAGAGTATGGAAGGAAAAACCCGGCAAGAATGTTGTTGACAGAGTGAAATTCCAATTTGCACACTCTAGAACACATTCCAGGATATGCAGTTCTCATATGTCAACATGATTTGCCAACATGATCTTTGCCAGGTTCTTACGAATGTGAGTAAATAGCAGAGTATTCTCTATGTGCACCTAAGTAAATAGCTCACGTGCAGTTAGTACATGTGCAAATACCGTCGAAGTGGATTTTTTGTTTGTTTGTTTGTTTCAGCCGTAAACTGGAGTTTGCACCCAAAACATAATTAACCTCATAGCTAGAAATCTAGACGTAAGAGCTCTAGTTATGTTTTCACTCATAGATAACTCATTTTTTAATCCATCAAATACTTTGCTTCCATTTCCTTCAATATGCAAACCTGTATGTCTCTTGGATGTTTATCTTGGATGGAAAGGGGTCTATGACTACTTATTTTTCAGTTGACAATATTGCAACATTTTCACATGAAGCGCGAAGAAGAAGCAGCTTCGTGGTTCTGCCACTGATTGTGTTGGCCATTCTGTCTCACTGGTAGGATTGCTGCATATAATGCTGTAGGCCAAGAATCAGGGTCACCCCTCACAGAGCTGAAATTCGAAAGATAGGTAAAATGGAGGGAAGGGATTACCTCGCCTCTTTCAGCGTCATGGACTCCTGTACCACTGGATTCCGGCCCATAATCCCCAAAGACACATAATGGAGCACGGAGTTTTAAACCTATATCCGCAAACGCCCAAAAGAGCGGTCATGCACACCTGATAATGACACGCGCACGAACAAAGAGCGCGCGCATTTAGAAAAATCAAAGACGCGGAGATGCTTACGGAAAGAACTAAGGCTTGGTAGAAGACCACAGCAAAAGGTTATCACAAGCCACCGAAAGCAGACACAGACCTTGCCTCCTCGCTGAAGGCTATTGATGTGGCCTAATGTGTTTTTGCCAAGACCGGCGGTGCAAATACACCAGGGAATGGTGCTTAAATGTGCAATCAGTTTACCCTCCAAATGTATTCATCAATTCCATATCTAGGTCTTGCAGAGGAGCGGCAATCACTCGGCGGCCCTGTTGTTTGAAAGCTTGCAAAGTTTTCTTTTTCCTGCCTTCAAGTGAACGCTCTGAGCCAGTTCCTTAGCGCGCGCACTGCTCGGCTCAGTGCCGGAGCCTCTGTGGAAGAAGAATCCTTCCCAATGAGCGGCCCGAGCCTATGGGGCATATTAGCAAGACCCACGTTAAAATTATCGGCGTTTTAGCGGCAGGAAACTGCCGCTAAAACGGCGATAATGGGCTTGCTAATATGCGGTATGGAATTCCAATAGAAGCCCAGGTTAGATGTGCAGGACATCTAACCTGGGCTTCTATTGGAATTCCATAACGCATATTAGCAAGCCCATTATCGCCGTTTTAGCGGCAGTTTCCTGCCGCTAAAACGCCGATAATTTTAACGTGGGTCTTGCTAATATGCCCCTTTGTTTCTAGCCTTCCTCTCTCTTACCTGGGTTTTTATATGTGCAGATGCACACACTCTGTGGTAGAAATGATCTCCTGCATCCAAAGCCATCTATCGACTGTAGATAGGATCATAGCAATGCGGCGCGCGCTCCCGCTTTAACTTCAGCTCCAGTTTATTTTAAGACGGAATTCATTTTTCCACATGAACTACCGCTGTGCATATTCACAGCCACAGATGCGTGTACGCGCTAGAAGCGCGAGGTGAACCATTATGCGGTGTGCCTCGAAAGCGCTCTTGTGACACGCGCACGAAGGGGCAGATTTACAAGCCCCTTGCGTCACTTTTACGCTGCAGTTGTGTCACATTTATGACGCAACAGCGGCGTAAACAATTCGGCAAATTTACAACGTGACGCATCTATGGAGATGCGTCACGTTGTAAAGCCCTGCGTGACATTATACCTGCATCAGGTATAATGTATGCAGGGTGGGCGTTCCCACGGAGTAAGGCCTCGTAAAAGTGACGCAGTGAAATCTACAAGATTTCACTGTGCCACTTTTAGGACGCCACTGCGTCAAAACCTTACGCCTGCTTGAAGCAGGCGTAAGTAGTGACGCAGTGTAGTGGGAATTGGCCTCAACACGCATTGCTGGAGTTGCGTCGTGCTTGCGACACGACTCCAGCAATGCGTGACTTTTCCGCCAACAGATGCGTCAGAATTTCTGACGCATCTGTCAATCCTTGCGCCATAGTGCGCCGTATTGTAAATACGGCGCATCTATGGTGGCGCACGGGTTTCTGAGGGTGGCGCAGGGAAAGTGACGCATCTATACAGATGCGTCACTTTCTTGTAAATCTGCCCCGAAATAATTAAGGAAAGGCAAAAAGTGTAAAAGTGAGCATGAACCCTAGTGCTAATCAGCACTGCAGTGCTTATTAGGGGCCTGATGTGTCAAAGGGATTAACCCGTTCTGTGTCTATGGGGAAATGCATTCATATATAAGTCTTGGGATGTCGTAAGCAAAGTACCATTTCCTATTTATTTTTAGCAGTTTTTATAGAGCGCTACGGCGGCATAAAATGTTACTCCACTTTACCGAAAATGTAAATCATATTATATTGGCATTTTGGTTAAAGTAACGCAGCAACATCACAAGTTACTGGAAAGGTTAGATTAAAAGAGTACGTCATAACTTCTTCCAATAAAAAACAAAATAACTGAATTTTTATGATTTCCTGAAAGAATTGGGAACAGGGTGATTTCTTAAATGAGCCAGGAGAGAGTGTCCAAGTGATGTTACCACACAGCTGTGAAGTTTTGATTTTGTGCTTGAGCAGTTACCAGCGCCATTACAGTTTCAAGTACTGAGGGAACAGTACTGAGCTAGTGGATTTCATCCCAAGACCTCCGCTGCTGAAAATACCTGAAATATAGTGCGATATACAAAGGAATAACCAGGGGATTCAGGACTAGAATTAGTGATTCCCTCATATGTCCTCATTTCTTCGTGGAACCCAAGGTCTTTGATGTAGTGCCTGGAAATACTTGTTAGTGATGCCCATTGTATGGTAACTCCAGGCTGGCGTATTTACAATTCCTACACCAGGGCATTTGTAATGAGGTCCTAAGACATGTGCTCTAATTTTATGTGCGCAGTTCTCCGCCCGATTGCGGAGTCTCTGCAGTCATAAACTTACTATTAACTTTTAGTTTGTGAAACAAAAAAAGTAGTAACCCTACACAAAAGTGTAAGTTTAGCTTTGTGAATCAGGCCCCAGGTGATTTGTTAATGCTGCAGACTGGGTGCACAGACAGAATATCGATGTTGGAATATCGATGTGCAAGAATATCGAGTTTTTAATATCGAGGTGGCACAAGATCGACATGCAAGAATATCGTTGACCAGAATATCGAAATGGAGGTAAGAAATATCGTTTTTTTTAATATCGAAGTTAGTAATATCGTTAGTAAAAATATCGTTGTTAATAATATCAACATTTATTTTAGTGTTTTGTATTTTACTATGTGTGTTTAAAGTATGTGATGTAATTATTTTCTATAAGTATAGCTTATTTTTTTAATGTATGTGTGAAATTTTTAGAAGTAATTAATGTTATGTTAATTAATTTTTGTGTATTTTAGTTCCATAGTGGGTTGTGGGTTTATAGGGGAATAGGGTGCGAAGTAATTTAATTAGAATACATTTATTAATCATTTTTAGAAGTTATTAATTTTTTTTAAACTTACATTTAGCGTTTTAGTTCCGTAGCGGGTTGTGGGTTTATAGGGGAATAGGGTGGGAAGTAATTTAATTATAATTAATTAACTAATATTTTCTATTAATTAATATTTATGTATTTAATATTTTATATTGTTAATTGTGATAATTTAATTGTTATTAATTAGTTATTAATTGGTTATTAATTATTAATAATTAATTGATTAATATGTTAATTGTGTCATTTTTTTAGGAGTGGGTTGTGGGTCTAAAGGGGAATAGGGTGGGAAGTAAATTAATTATAATTAATTAATTAATATTTTTAATTAATTACTATTTATATATTTTATATTTTATATGGTTAATTGTGATAATTAATTTGTTATTAATTAGTTATTAAGTGGTTATTAATTATGAATAATTAATTGGTAAATATGTTAATTGTGTTATTTTTTTAGGAGTGGGTTGTGGGTTTATAGGGAGTAGGGTGGGAAGTAATTCAATTATAATTAATTAATTATTAATTTTTATTAATTAATATTTATGCATTTAATATTTTATATTGTTAAATGTGGTAATTAATTTATTAATTAGTTATAAATTGGTCATTAATAATTATGAATTAATTATTAATTATGTTACTTGTGTCTTTTTTTAAGAGCATGTTGTGGGATGATAGGGAGTAGGGTGGGAAGTAATTACATTTTAATATTTTTTTAATATTTTTTATATATTATTTATTTAATTTTATTTAATAGTGTTAATTCTGTGAATTTATTTATTACTGATTGTTTTTAATTTGCTTGTTAATTGTTTAGTTAATTAATTAATTGTTAATTTATTATGTTAATTGTGTTATGCTTTACAACATTGGTGGGGTTATTTATAGGGGAATATGGTGGGAGGTAAATTATTTTTAATTAGTTAATTATTTTTAATTAATGTTCATTATTTTGCTGGAGTGGGAATAGTAAATTATTCCCCTCTGCTATCCAACACTTTCCCTACTGTTGCACTTGCTGGAGTGGGAATAGTAATTTTATCCCCTCCGCTATCCATCACTTTCCCTACTGTTGCACTCCCTGGAGTGGGAATAGTAAATTATTCCCCTCCGCTATCCAACACTTTCCCTACTGTTGCACTTGCTGGAGTGGGAATAGTAAATTATTCCCCTCCGCTATCCAACACTTTCCTACTGTTGCACTTGCTGGAGTGGGAATAGTAATTTTAACCCCTCCGCTATCCAACACTTTCCCTACTGTTGCACTCGCTGGAGTGGGAATAGTAATTTTATTTCCTCCGCTATCCAACACTTTCCCTACTGTTGTACTCCCTGGAGTGGGAATAGTAAATTATTCCCCTCCGCTATCCAACACTTTCCCTACTGTTGCACTTGCTGGAGTGGGAATAGTAAATTATTCCCCTCCGCTATCCAACACTTTCATACTGTTGCACTTGCTGGAGTGGGAATAGTAATTTTTACCCCTCCGCTATCCAACACTTTTCCTACTGTTGCACTCGCTGGAGTGGGAATAGTAATTTTATCTCCTCCGCTATCCAACAATTTCCCTACTGTTGCAATATCTGGAGTGGGAATAGTAATTTTATCCACTCCTCTATCCAACACTATCCCTACTGTTGCACTCTCTGGAGTGGGAATAGAAAATTTTAACCCCTCCGCTATCCAACACTTTCTCTATTGTTGCACTCGCTGGAGTCGGAATAGTAATTTTATTCCCTCTGCTATCCAGCACTTTCCCTACTGTTGCACTATCTGGAGTGGGAATAGTAATTTTATCACCTCCGCTATCCAACACTTTCCCTACTGTTGCACTCGTTGGAGTGGGAATAGTAATTTTATCCCCTCCGCTATCCAACACTTTCCCTACTGTTGCACTCGCTGGATTGGGAATAGTAATTTTATTCCCTCCGCTATCCAACACTTTCCCTACTCTTGCACTTCCTGGAGTGGGAATAGTAATTTAATCCCCTACGCTATCCAACATTTTCCCTACTGTTTCAGTTAATGTATTGTAAAATGTTGTTTTAAAATGAAAAAATTATTTTAATATTTTAATTTATTATATATATATTTTATTTTTATGTTTATGTTACAGGTGTATGTATATATATATATATGTATTTATAATTTGTATTATGTTTCTAACATTTTATAATTTATTATAATAATTATTTATTAATATTATTAAGTAAATATATATAATAATTTTTATATATGTATGTTTAATTTATGTTTACATTACATTTATTATTTATAATGTAATTTTTTTAAAAATAATTCTAAGTATGTTTTTATTAATTATATGTATTATTTCATTTATTTAAAATTATTTATTAGAGATTTTTTTTAAAAACGATATTTTGAACAACGATATTTTTAACAACGATATTTTTGTTTCGATATTTTTGTATTTACCATTGTAAAGATAGGATGTCGATATTCTTGACATCGATATTTTGAACACGATATTTGTGTAGGTCGATATTCCTGTCGTCGATATTCTGTCAGTGATCCGCAGACTGAAGGAAAGCAAATTGCATTAAGAAGCACCTACGAACAGAAAGGCTCAACCATCCTTAATTCATTGTGGAAAGTCTACAAAAGCTTTTCACGCTCCGTAGTTGATGGTATATATTGCGGAATTTCCTCATAGGTAAAATAAGGTTTTGGGAGTAATGCACATGGTCTTACAATGACTGTGTAATTCTTCACCTAAGAAGTGGAGTTTTAGGAGTGCAGAATTGATATGATATTTCTAAAGTCCTGAGGATGCAGAATTATCAGGAAAGATGCTGAACAGGGAGGAATAATCTGAAAAATTTGCTGAGATGGTTTAGGTGCAGGCAAATACATGTGCAAAAGAGATGCTGAAGGTTGAGTGATATGGAAAATGTGGATGAGGAAATAAAACTTTAGAAGTGAGTTCTTAATGAAGGTGAGTCTTAACAATGGTCTATTGAGCTATGCATAGACTCCTTTTGACAGAATACAGCATTGAGAACAAAATTCCTTCATCCAAAGGAATGTAAGGGGTCATTTAGACCCAGGAGGCCGGCCTGCCAATTCAGCAGAGGTCATAGCAAAGTGCACAATCTCTGCGACTTCAGACGTGTACAGCACCTCCACCGAAGGCCCTGAACTTTGCTAAGTTGGTGCCATGTTTGTTGCAACCATTAAGCAAATTAATAGTTTGTTTCCTTAAAACTAAAAAAAATAGCCCTTACACATTGAGTTTTAAGTTTTCATTTTGCAGTCATTGTTTGATTTCTATGCTTGCCAACACCATGTCTTACATAACTGTTCCAAGCAGAGAAATCTATTGACAGTCATCCCAACCTAAATAGGGTATGGTCACTGCCACTGGGTTATCAAGTCCCAGGCTTACAATGGCAAATCCAGCTGAGGTTCTTTTGTCAAAAACTCTGCGGTTCCACAACCTCTAAATGAGGCGGGGATCAGAGAGTTTGATGAGGCGGGGGCACTGTGGATTTACAGAAGTGCTCCCGCTCCGCGAAACTCCTCTAAATAACCCTCCTAATCTCTTGTGCACTTAAAATCAGGTCCCAGAGAAGAACATCTTTCACATCTATATTCACAGTGTACATTACACAGTTAGCTATCATACAGACGATCAAGACATTATGGAATAAATGGTAGTGTTACCAAGTATTTTTAGTAGATTGCATGAAAATTGCCATTTTTAACTTAAGAGAATATCAGTTTGATGCTGTGAGCCACGTTTGTAGCATTGATGTAAGATACACGAAAAATGTAAACATTAATAGTAGATTTATAAGCAGGAGAAACAATGACAGCTGCAAAAATGCTAGACGCTATAAAACAAGGAGGTCATAAGAAAGTCATCACCTTTATCGTGAATACTTTTTGGGGTTAAGTTAATGGCGACCCATCGCGCCATGACTTGAGCTGTTGTTAGTAAGTGCTGCAGTTGTGTTGTTCATTAATAAATCCATCTCACGAATAAGGCCATTCCCTTTAATTTCAGAATGTACGCTATCACTTTGTGAACTCTTAAAAGCACTGCCAGTAATAGACTCAGAAGTATCATAGAGTATTCCACTTGATGTCAGGAGAGGCTACTATGTGTCACGTGCAGATATTCTTCATTATTTTCTCTGTGTGCAGATATGTTTCTGTGTATTTCCTGTGTGTACTCTTTTCCGTCTTGGGGTTTGTTCTTTTGTTTAAAAAACATTGCAATCTGCCTCGAATTCAAATGTAGTTAAAAGCAGCTGTGCAGCTGGTATTAACTATTGTTGGAAGAGAAGATTACTCGTAATTTTTCCAATTACAGTGTCTCCCTGTTGTTAGGAAACAGCGTCCAGGTGTGAAGTTTTGCTGAGGTTTATAAACCCAGTGCTCCAGTAATCCCCTTCTCCTGCTATCTTCCCCCTTCCATATTCAATCTGCATTTATATCTAACGTCTAAGGGGGCCCATACATTGGAATGTCACGCTATTCTCCCTCTCCGACAATATCAGTTAAGGTGTACTTGTCAAACCGGAGAGGTAGCTTGTTGATTTTTATAACACTTTTTTTGGAGGGGGGGAGTTTTATAAAGCGCAAAATTTACCCGAAGGTATCGGAGCGCTTTACATGAGCACCAGTTGCATTACAGATGGACACATTCATTTTTTTTGGTTGGCACTGGTCGATTAAGTGATTTGCCCAGAATCACAGGATGTTGAGCGTCCCTGCCGAGACTCGAAGCCGGTTCCCCAGCTTCGAGGTTGACCACTCTAGCCATTAGGCTACATCCTCTCCGCATGTGTTTCCTCCAAGCAATGCCTACCCCTTATTCATTGTATCCCGCTGTGTATAAAAACAGATTAAGTGACTCATTCTATGGTGCAGGTGATAGACCCCTCACACACTGCTCCCGTCAAACTCAGTTCAAAGAGTGGCGTCAGTCCATGTGCTTATCTAGTACAGCTGTTTGTAAGTGACCCCAACTGAGGATAAGGAAGCTTGGCATCCTTAGGAGACAGACCGAACAAGGCTTTAGGTAGTCTATGGTGAAGATCCTTTTAATGTTGTTCCACACAGGTATGGACGGCAATTCAAAAGTAATAAGGTGTTTCTGCTGATCTAAGATCTCTTACTTAGCTTCTTTCTTATGCTTGTTCCTCTGCTTCCCACTGCCATGATGCTCCTACTCTGTCCCAACCTGCAGTGTGCTGCTTCTATCCCTGCCACCCCTTAATCACCTCTTTCAGGAAGTGGTGTCCAGTGTTCTTGTTGTGTACTTGAGAGTGTCCTATTTTTCACTACTTGTTTGTCTCTATAATGACACGTCCCTACTTCCATATAAAAAAATCAACATGAGAGGCTTCACACAGTTACTGCGAGGCCTTCTGACCAATCACAACCACTATGCTTTTAAATGAAGTATTATAAACTTAAGCCAAAATGTGGTCACTTTGTAAAGGGCTACATCAACCTTTGCCATTTGGTCTCACTGATTGGAAGTCCTGAAACTTGGTAGAACCAATTGAAACATTGGCAGTCACTAATGCAATAAAACAGCAGCTCAACACAATGGAAACAAAATGCCTGAGAGCTCAGTGTTGATGGTAAAGATACTGGGAATACCTTTTCAGTCTAGCTTTCAAGTTGTGGGTCACTTAAAATGAGGATATCTCATGATAAGGTTGTCTTAGAGACTCTGGGTTAGGAACCTCACATTCAGGGGTCCAACCTTGGTGATTAAGGGAACTCACTATTGTTGGGCCAATGCACCAATGGTGAGGATCCACCTGGACAAAGATGGGCACTGAGAATGCTTGGGGTCTTCCTGGGGTCTCTCAGTCCCTCTAGCATGCAGCGAAACAGAGTCTTTGATATCTGATTGATGGAGCAGGATCAGGGGTAAAAAAAATCAATAAAAGGTGGCACAGGTGGACGAGATGGCTCTCACCAGGTAGAGTTACCTCTAAGGGGAGCTGGAATTCTATTTTAAATTCTGGTTCTGAATTGAGTCCTCCTCTGCTGTCTTGTGAAGGGAAAGGGAGGGCTTCTATGTGCTTTGTTCAGATTGGGGGCCTCCTTAGGATGGCTGGGGTTTCCACAAAGAAATTCGAGAGGCTAGAAGAGAATGAGCATGGCCTTCAGGCTTGTACCTAGTCTCAAAGGACACCGGCAGGGCTGAGCTCCACATTCTGGGAGATTCATAAGGCTTGGTTCAAAAAGCTAGTGTGGAGCTTCTGTTTATATATCCAGTTATTGGCACTATTGCTGCAGTCTACTATAATTATCCGGTGGATCCCAATTCATAAATTCATCCAATCGGGTTTGAGAAGATTTTCCCCCTTCAAAGTAGTTTCTGATAAATGTGCCATTTCTACTGTTAGAACTGATTCTGATGGCTTTATCTATATGCCTCTACACACGCAATGACTAGAGTCACATCTGGTGGGAATCCTTGTGTATTCCCCTCCGATATAATCTGGAGAGAAAGAAAGCAGGAGATGGTGTTTGAGGGGCTGATCTTGTTGCTTCTTGCATGAATATTCCATTCTCTAAACTGCCCCAGGAGGTTGCACAGAAAGGTATTTGCAATCATCTAAAGGTAATTCTAGTAAGAAATGCACACATTCCTTAAGTTAGTCTCTTTAAAACAAAGCCTTTATACATAAAGTTTGTGAACATTCACACACATAAATTACGACTGGCCTGATTTACCACAGACTACTCGCTTTAATTTAACATGTAGAGACAGTAGCCTGGGGCAGCAACTGCATCTCAAAAATGATAAAGTGCTGCCATCAGTAAGTACCTGGGCAAAGAGGTCAACAGGACTACTTCCTCAAGACTATGGAATGGACTCAATTGAAGGTGTCTCAGTCTTAGAGAATACCAAAAGTGTCTCTGAGGAACATGAAATCTGCAGTTTGATATGATCCTCGTCATTAGTGGTCCAGCAAAATGTGTCAAAAAGTGAAATGATGTAGCAGTATCCAAAGGTAGAGGATTAATATGCAGGAATTGAGCAGATGCACAGATGATTGGACTCTTTAGTCATAAAGGCCTTTTAACAAGGCTCTTCCCTATGGTGCTCTCTTCCACTGTCACTTCATCTTAAGGTGGAGTGTAGGAAGTTCCAGAAACACCGGAGACCCACCACTTCTGGCAAGCTTTTGCCTGCTGCTTTTACTTGTCTGCTGTTTCGTACCCACACCGTGTCCCTGCAGAACTCTTAATTAAGCATTCATAAATTACCCTAACGCCTAGCAAAAAGAAAAATAAGATGAAAAAATATAACGAATACATGCAAAACTAGGGAATGCCAAGTCCAGTTGAAACCAGGTTACACGAGCAATGATCAGTCAGGAATGAAAGTAGCAAACATGTTATACCGATAGTACTAAACAACAAACCATACCACACATATTCATACATTTCACAATACTCAGATGTGAAATGTTCCATTAACATTGCTAAATTACACATATTTCTATGAAGGGTATCATAGCATATAAGCTTATTGGAACCCTCATTAAGTCTGCCACACATACATTAAATAGATTTGACCACATCTTGACACACAATGAAGCACACTGCCTAAAAAAGGCTAATGAATCAAGGGTTGAATGGAAATAATTGAAAGATGTAGCTGGTGAAGATTCTGCAAATACCACTTTCTTGAATTCAATTTAGAGGTCTGGTATCCGCACAGCACCTTTAGTTAAAGGGTAAGGTTGATGCCTTCGTGTTATTCCATATACTGGCAGGCAAAATGGGAGTCCTTTTAGAAAATACCTGAAAGAAACTTTGCAGTGAAACCAAGATCGATTTCTGAAAGCTATATGCCAGGAGAGCTAGAATAAATGTCAGTACTCCACATTAAGGACAACAGGCAGACTAAATATGAACATTGATCAAACAAGCCAAAAGAAAAATTAAAGGCAATGAACAATTCCAGCAATCAGCCCCCTAAACAGTATCCATTGAAACTGCCCCTTTAAACACAGCCTTTCATGAAGAACCTCACTTCAAGTAAGAAAAGGCCGCTCTTTTCACGAGCAAGAGCCAATGCAATGCCAGTAATAGAGAGCCACAATAGCTGGTGCAGAACTAACCTGGACATTCACGAGAAGATTGGAGTGCTGCATATTAATCCCCATAATATCGTGGTACAATAATATTGAGGACAGAACATTGAGAGACAATATATCAAATGGCAAGTGTGTACAGGGAAGCATAGATGTATTATTCCTAACTCCATATCTATGTACCTTGAAAACATATGTACTGCATAAGAATATATACGTGTAGGTAGGTATAGAAAATCTGCCTGTCGGTGGGGTTCTTTAGTATTTTGCCCTTGATATTCTGTCCCATTGATATTGTGCGTTTGATATTCATGTGGTATTCCATCGAGAATTACTCACCTGACAATATATTTTTTCAATATTTTGTCCACCATATCATGTCCTTAAGATATTGTGGTGTTGATATTCAGGGTGCACATCCGGTGAGATAACTGAGCAATTGTCTAATCTTTCAACTATTTGATTGTATTTAGATTTGCATATGTCATTACTGGCAGAGCCTCAGAGCACTGTACAGACATTGTCCACTTTGCAGTACATAGGTGCTTGATGCATGGTTGGTAGAGTATATGTGTATGGTAAGACCTATGTGAATCATTCAGGGTCATGTGTGAGGGCCACATGAGTGCTCCTGTCTTTTCTTCTCTGAGCACGGTACAGTACATAGATATGTCTGTATTGCATAAGCAGGGCAGTGCTTTTCTAATAGACACTTCAAAGGAGTTGGCCTAGTCCTTAGTATTTTGCAGTGTATATGCACTTCATCCCGGTCATCTCTGATGCTGTATAAGACCTCAAGTTGCTTCTGGGAGCCGACTTTTATAGTTTGGTTGCTTGGCCATCTTCGCCAGTTGCACTGTGTGGTTTTATAAAAGTGGGGTGGGTGGCATTTTTTCTGACTTGCTCTCAGTACTGCCATCTCAAGTCCAAATGGTATAGGAAAAGTGGTGAAGATAGACCATGCCCTAGGAGATCTTTGTCCCACTGACTAGATAGACATCACAGATGACATGATGAGAAAGGCATATTCAATTCTTACAAAGTGCATGGCATTGTAGGCCGATCTTCCAATAGTTCTGATGAAAGGGTTCTAGATTTCAGAACTGTCCTATAAAGTTGTACCTTGGTCTTCTTGGCCACTCCTTTTCATGGTTGTTGAGGGTACACACTACTTTCTTGCTTTTTACATCAATCACATGTTTTTCACAGATCACGTTGCAGACTTTGCATTCCTTACAATAACACTACTTTCTAAGCGTATTCATATGTCAAAAGTACAAGCCCTACAGAAACAGCTAAAGGTAGTAACAAGAGAAACAGGCACTTGAAGAGATTAAGAAATTATTGTCTATTTGCTAGAGGAGCGTCATCAGAATAGAACAGAAAATGTCATGGCCTTTATATTTGATGTAGAAGGAATGAGAAGGGATACCTAAAAGCAACTGTCAGAACCATTGCCTCGGAATTTTAAACTAATGCCTCTTCAAGTATAAAAATCAGAGGAAAAGGAGAAAATGCAATGAAGTGAATAACTGAGAAATAAGGTGAAATGTTTTTTTACAGGGACTCACATTTCCTTGTTCTTTCTAGGAACTCAAAGACATGGAGAATCAACCACAAATCCTACCCTTTCTCCAAGCATTTTCACTTACAATTTAATTTATTTAGGGCTAGCTAAGGGCTTTCACACAGGCAAATGAGCTTAGTGAAGTCCAGTAGAGCTTCAACAGGGCCTAAAAGATTCTCCTAACCAGGAGGAAGTGAGCAGACTGCAGCTCCACACTCTGGATAATCCAACAGCACAGGGTCCCTGGTGATAGGTGCTAGGCCTCTGAAAATGTTTTGTTATGCTTGTATTACCTCACGTAATCCCAAATTTCGTGTTACACAAAATATTCAACATTTTTACTATTTTGCAAACTCCAAATTTTGCATGATTTTGTCTGTGGGTGACTCGTTAAAAAAGAAATTGTCATGCCAAGAAATATTGTCTCCTCAAATAGACTTGTTCTCCTGAAAATAACACCAAAATCGTCTACAGTTACTTATTTGTATGAGGTATCCCCTCACAGAGAAAAAATACTTGAGATACAGGTGGAATATAGCAGGCATAATATGAGTAGTTTGGTACGCATTATTGATAATTAATGGACAAAAAAAAGTCAAAGGTAAAAAAGTATTCAGTGAACCTAAGACATTTCCCCTATGTTCCCAAGGCCAGGCGGTTAGGGAGATGCCCATTACCAATCAGTGCCCATTGCATCTTTTCACTTTAAGCATCTAAATTCCATACTATAACGGTGTCCAGTGTTGGCAGCCTCCATCTTGCAGATGCCATGTTAACAACAAGGTTAGTGTTTGTGAAAATGTATGGATAATTCGAAAAGAATGGTTACCATTAATATTTGTGAAGCCTCGACTTACACATAGAATCTAAAGTTTGTAAAATTTTGTACCAGTAAGAACTCCACAATATTTACAAAAAAAATTAACATGAAGGGGCTCCTTAAAAATAACAATGGAAGGGCTCCTGTCGAACCCAAGCTCCTGGGTTTACTTTAAGATGGGGAGGCCACTAAGCGAATCCTCTTAATGCAACAATTCATCACAAAAATAATAATCAGACGCCATCAGCCAGCGCTTGTGCGGATAGCATTAAGGTGGACACCCCATGGAGATTACCAGGGGGGGGGGGAAGACCGATGGTGACTCTCCCCATTTTCACAGCACACAAAAGGT
Source organism: Calotriton arnoldi (assembly GCA_963921515.1). Taxonomy (NCBI): domain Eukaryota; kingdom Metazoa; phylum Chordata; class Amphibia; order Caudata; family Salamandridae; genus Calotriton; species Calotriton arnoldi. Next base: position 655,255 of record CAWUFW010008741.1, read on the forward strand.
GTTTTTGAGAAGCACCAAATCTGCAGTTTGAGGGGCTACTACAGAGAATGGGGACACCACAAACCCTGCCAAAATTAAAAACTCAGTGGAACATTGAAGGACAACGAAAATGGTGGGCATGGCACACTAGAACACACCCAACTCTCAGTTTGGGTAGAATGTCATAACTGAATAATCTTGCACAAATGCCATATGAATACAAGCAATGCATGGGCTTGAATATTTCTTCATTGGCATGAGAAATGTATATGGCGTCAGAGGCGGGGAACAGGCAAGGTAGCAGGACTTTCTAAGGGATGAGTGAGGGCAAAGAATGAAATCAGCAACATGTGGTAGGTGTTTGGCACTGGGCATTGCCTCCACTGCTCTGTGTTTAAGTTAAAAAAAATCATAAAGTGTGACAACCTCCAGTACTTTTACATTTCTTTATAATGGGACTAAAATGAGGATAAATTGCTAAAGCAGGATCAATGAGAAAGATATGACCCTGGTATAAATATGAAGCATGGACAACATATAATGTAAAAATCTCACAAACTGTAGTGTTGTTCTTGGAAAAATATCTAACAATCTTTGAAGCAAAAATAGGAGGGGCATATGCACATGTGAAGAGAGATGGTTATAATAATCAGTATCAGTTTCTCAACAACAATACAATGTTAGTACTGAAGCTATTAAGATTGTGAATGAAAGCATACACACTAAGTTGAAGTTCGTACACCATGTAAGAAAAGAGGTTATCATTGCAGACAAAAGTTAGTCATTCTGGGAATCAGTTTCAGTCAGCACAACCAGCATACACCTCAGGCAGAATATCTACGGGAGGAGATATGGGTTCTGAAAGTGGAGCTTTTCCTGGAGTTTGCTCTGCCTTTGAAAGGAAGAAATATACAGAGACATAAGTGGATCCCCGTGACTGCTATAGACTTTTTTGTCTGTGCTATCAAAACACACAACGTTTGGTCTCTTTCTCAGTCACTTTCTCGGTGGGAAGCTGTTTCACAGAAGAACAGTGAGCCGCTGGGAAACCATTTGCTAGCATTGATTCTGACATTACCCCGGTCATGTACCATGTTTGCACTGGTCAGACCGCCTCCGCGCATTAGTGCGGCCTCCGTGTGGTTGGCGTCAAAGCCAAGAAGTTTGAGTCAGTCGGTACAGAGAGCAGCAACATGCCTAAATTGAAACTAACGTTGCTTGCCACACTATACTTCTCCATGCAGTATGCATGTTGCTGAGCTGTTTTCTGTTCAAGAGGAGTTGGCCTAACAGCTAGGGCAGTCGACCTCGAATCTGGGGAACTGGGTTCGAGTCTCTGCAATGAAGCTGAACATCCTGTGATTCTGGGCACATCACTTAATCTCCCCGTGCCTAACAAAAATGAATGTGTCCTCATGTAACACAACTGGTGCTATGTAAAGCGCTCTGATACCCGATACCTTCGGGTCAAGTTCGCGCTATATAAAACTCTGTTAAATAAAAAAAAAGAGGGTTCAGTAAAGTGTGGAGACAGTGTTACGGGTTTACTTTTCATTACTTATTTAAATGGATCCTACTTAAAAACAAAAGTGCATTCATAATTAAACAACAAACGTGTATATTCATCAGATTCGGCCCTATTTTAAAAAATAATGGGTCAGATGTACTAAGGAATTTTGTGATTGCAAACCCTGCAATTCACAAAACCACAGGGACTGCAACCACAAAATCCCTATAGCTTATTGATTAGTGATCCCATTATATGAGTTCAGAAAGTTTTACTGACTCGTAAAATAGGTTCAGACAATAGCGGCTGGCACAGATCTGGGGTGGCGGAGCAGGCGGGGGGAAGTAAAGATAATATAAAGAAAACTTACCTCCTCGCGTCTCTCTGCGTCATCCCTCGCTCCAGCCAGAAAAGGACGCAGCCAGGCTCCCCTGACCAACCACAATGCTGCAATTCAGTGTTGTGATTGGTCTGAGCGCTGTGGTTTGGTGCTCAGACCGGGAATGGGGGGCTGGGCATGTTCTCTATGCAGGCTGTTGTGCAGCCTGCAAGGAGAATATGCAAAGTGCACGTGACTGTTTGGCCAGTCCCAGAGAGCCGGTAAAACATTCATGCACACTTTAAAGAGTGCCACCACTCCTTCTCCTGCTCTGAGAGCAGAGCAGACCTGCCCCGCAAAGACACAGGAACAAATAGATAATAACATCCAGTTATTATCATTTTTTATTCCTTCTTTTCCACTGCTAAAAGCAGTGAGGCGAAGCTCCTCCGCCTCAGTGGAAGACCCTCCACTGGGTTCAGAAATGGTTACCAATTTGTAATCTTGAAGGGGTGAGTTTTGGGCATTCCTTCCAAACTGTGAATTGGTACCAAATGTATTAATGGTCTGCAACTGTAATTTTGGTCACAATCTATTAAAGAATTGCCGAATCCCAAGCTAAGTTGGGAACTGATTTGCAAAAGGGAAGAGCCCCTCCCCCCTTTGAACGCCTTCCCCTTTGAGAACCAGGGTGGTAGCTTTAGAGGGAGTAGTTAGTGGGCATGTGGATTACTGATAACTCTCACTGAAGATTTTATAAACTGAAAACTTTTTTTTCACAGCACCTTCATTTCCTTTAGGGAAATCTGGTACTTACAAATAAATAAATCATTTTCAGTTTTGAAATGCAATCCCAGGGCTGATGGTCTGCTGTGCTTTGCAGTCCACGATCCCTGTAATTGTACTTAATCATACGGGTTCTCAGACTGCCCATTTGATATTCCTTAGACAGGTCACTTTATGACCCCTATTTTTCCTTATTTTGTGAACCAGCACATTAGTACTTCAATTGGTTCACAAAATTAGATACTAGTCGCAAAAGAACAGTTGCAATTTTCATCCAGAATCTTAGTTCAATAGGCCCAAAGTCATTGCACATTGAGTGAGATAGAATGATCAACACTTAGTAGACCAATGGACACATTGGGCTGAAATCTGTTTACTGAGGTAAAGGTTCATTGCACAAGCATACATTTAGGGATATTGAAATAAGCATTGGATCATACCTAACCTCAGTTAATTGTATATGAGCATCTGAACCTAGTACAATAGGTTGTTGGACACAAGGTTAACTTAGTAGTCATAAAGGCAGCACATATTGGGCCTCATTTAGAGGTTGGTGGATGGAGTAAAGGCCGTCAAAGGGGCATAGGACTTTATGCCTGCCAACCTGCCTCTAATCTGACCAGCAAATTTAGAGTGCACCTGCGGCTGTGAGGTGCACTCTATGGGTGTCAATGACCAGCCGCTGCGGCAGTTCATACAAAGCCATTTAAAAATGTGGTGTGCGTCTGTCATTGATGATAAACGCTTACACCAAACAAATAAGTTTTTCTTTTTCAAAAAACAAACTCCCAAAGATGGAGCTTGTTGTTAGAAAAGAAAAAACAAATAGCCCCAACACCATGTGTATTTTCTCCCATGGAGTGGTAGGCATATTTAATTTGACCACCCACACTAAGTTGAGCGGATGGTTTGATGGCTTACTACCAATGGCCTGTACTCCCTCAGGCTATCAGAGGAAGGTTTATGTTGACAGAGTAAATTTTACTTCATCATCCTTAACCTGGTGGTCCGCCCAGCTCAAAATAGGGTGGGAGGACCGAGAGTTTGGCACAGCACTCTCTCTTTCACCATTGTGATGGTGAGCCCTGCCCACCAAACTGAAAATCAGATCCTTAGCTACAAAACCAATAAATGTTGGCTTATGAAGGGCATTCTTGCAGCATCATTTCTGAGGTTTGCTGCCAAATATTAACACTCACTCTTTTATTCTGCTGGGGTTTGGGCCACTTTGTATTTTGTAACAAAATGCAAGACACAGAAACATTGTACACAACAAAGGTTTTTATTTCCGTCCAGCAGTCGGATATTCATACCAGACAACATGGCATAGACGAATAGCGCAGCATGACACTGTGTGAAATTCCGTAGCATTGTGTTGCACACATGGCAAAATGTAGTGCGGCATTATAGGTACAATGTATTGTGGACCAATGATGTCATTGGTCACATATAAAGATGACATGTTAGCATGATTTTGCATTGTGCCACAGCAAAAATGTGACTAAGCTATGTCTTGCATGAATTTTGTTCTCAAGGAACACACTCAAGAAAAATTTCCTTTTTCAAATTAACACACAACGGTTAATACCAAACAATGAATCCTTTTCTTTTGAAATTGAATGTTTTATATGTGAAAATATCAAAAAATTTCCCTTTACCCACTGATTATTACGGTTTCCTTTTGACGCTACACAATACACAACAATACCAAGCAAAGTTGTATTATTTTGTGTAACTTTAGTTGATCTGGCTAGAAGTATTTGGCCCTCTGCATGAATAATCAAGAGTTTAGTAATTTGCGACACAATAGCATGTGTCTAAATGCTGATGTTCCTTGCCACGTAGTACCTTCACATTGGATATAAAAAATATTTCATATTGTGCCTCCGGCATTTTTTGTTTGGCACGCTTTTCTGCGGATCACCTCGCCTTCTCCAGCCCCAACTACGCCCCCTTCCCGCTGAAGCAGAAAAACCCATTTAGGCGCCATTAATAGAAATATCAAGATGAATTCAGCCTGAGCTATTGTGCCGCGCATCCCGCCGCTCCGCGCGCTCAGGGAGCTGGGCAGTGTGTGTATTGGACCGACAGCTTTCCATTAAAACTGCACTCAATCATGAAATGTGTTTCTTTTGCAGTACCCTCTAACAATGGTGATGCTCTTCAGCGCCGATATCTACAGCCTCCTGAATTTCCTCAGCTTCGCCAGGTGGCTCTTCATCGGGCTGGCAGTTGCCGGGCTGATTTATCTCCGATACAAACGTCCTGATATGCCGCGTCCTTTCAAGGTAACCTCAGCAATGTGATTGCCGTACATAAATCTTCGCCTCCTCTCTCACTCACCCCGCGCGCTCGCAGGCGGAGGAGCGGGAAACTGTCCTCGTGAGCTAACTGTGAGGCTCCTGCAACAGCGCGGCGTTCTGTACACCATTCAGTCAACGCTAACGCATCCCCATGCAAGCTCCTTCAATAGCTTTATCCCTTATGTGTATTAGCTTCATTCTCCCAATAGGCGTGTGTCTCGTTGGGTCCGTTTTATGGCTGTGCAAATTTTCTTTTACACGTGCTTATAAGTCAGCTGGCGCTAACGGTCCACGCGCACGGCTCCACAGAAGCACTGTGGGGCATATTTACGTTCCCTGGCGCATCCCTGCATATCAGCAGGGATGCGCCAGGGAAAATGCGTCACGCAAGTTTACCCTTGCGCCACGTCCGATGCGCCGCATTTACAATGCGGCGCATCATGGCGCAAGGATCAGCAGATGCGTGACGCATCTGCCGGCGGAAGGTTGGCGCAGTGCTGAAGTTGTGTCGCAAGCGCGACGCAACTCCAGCACTGTTCCAACCTTCCCTATCCCTAACATGGTGCGTCAATCCTTACGCCTGCTTGAAGCAGGCGTAAGGATTTGACGCACCAGCGGTCGGAAAAGTGACTGCGTGAAATCTTGTAGATTTCACTACGTCACTTTCCGAGGCGTTCCTGCGCCGGAACGCCCCCCCCCCTAGATGCATCACGTTGTAAATATAGCGCAACGCGGCGCATGGGTTGCGTTGCCGCTGCGTCACATGCGTGACGCAACGGCGGCGCAAAAGTGGCGCAAGGGGCTTGTAAATATGCCCCTGTATGTGTTCTTTCTCAATGAGTAAATCACGCAAGTTCATTTATAGGGGGTGCATAGTTTTTTTTACACATTCTCTTTATCATTCAGATAGTGCTAACCCAGCCGCAAGCAGATTTCTTCAGCAGCACTATATTTGTGTATTTGGGCACCCTTCTTCCAATGAGTACAAGCCACACTGTGTAATTTCAAGGGTCGTGCAAATATTTTTACGCATGCTTACACATCATTCAGGCAGTGGTAACACGTTCACTTACACGCCTTTTAGCATCATTCCCCCTGTGAGCATGGATGCCTTCATTCAACGAGGAAAGCCACGCTGGGTCATTTGTACTGGCGTCCAAAGTTGTATTTACGCATTCTTCAAATCCTCAGACAGCATTAACACGTCTGGAAGCGCAGCACTCCAGCAGCATTAGCTTTGAAAATGTTATCTTTTTGCTCTCAATGAGCAAAACCCGTTGCCGGTCATTTCTAGGTGTGTGCACAGAAGTTTCACTCAAGTAAAGTTTTTGAAGTTCTAATTTTCCCAATTCATAAAGCCTGGGTATTTGCTAATACAACTTCACCTTTGCTTGTGCAAGGTTTTTGTGCATTGCAAGTTAGTGAAAGATGGAAAATGTATGCAGAATATTTATCTTGATGGTTACCTTTCACAATATATAGTGTTGCTAAAGTGACAATTTTCATGCAAATGCTCGGGAACGCATAAAAGTTTGTCACTCTAAGTGGTTATAAAGTTTCCACATAATTTCATGAAGGTTGTGAGAAAAAAACACAACTTTACACACTCCTACTGGCAAATTATCTCTGTAGACTTAGTTCCATCTTGAACATCTTAGCTATATGATTAGCTCATACAGTGTTCCATCACTTTAACTGTGGGGGAATCACTGTCCATCATGTTACTGCTCTGTATGCTGACCAGGGAGAAGTTCACAATATTTTTGATAGTGAATGGGCACATGCACATGGATCCGTGAAAATTCTGAACTAAACTCATCACATTTTCAGGAGAACAGTGCAAGATTCAGGAGATGGTTGCAGTATGCCTGTGTGTTTTAGCAAACAACAGGTGAAATAATCTCTGCTTTCGAACATGAGCTTACCAAGTGAAACAGTGTCATTTGCAGATGTGCTTGTCAAAAATTCTAATTGTATGCCCCTATACTAGCAATAGGCTGTGAGTAGAGTAAAAAATAACTCCACAGTTGAAGCTGGCAAATATATCTATTTATTTATTCATATATATACATATATATATACATACATATATATAAATTAATTAATTACCTACTGGCGGTCCCCAGTAGGTAGTTATAGTTAGGACCTAGTTTCCATAGGAAAAGGATTTTTTGTTTTGTCAATAACTTTGGTGCAGTTTGACGTATCATCACGAAATTTTCAAACTTAGTATGCCACTCACGTCAGCTGCTGTGTTGAAAGTTTCAGGGTGATTCAAGTGTGGGCTGAGAAAAAGGGGGGTCCCATAATGTGTTTTCCCCATGCAATTTCCCATAGGGATATTGAACACGACTACAGCCCGAACCGTTGGACGGAATGACACCAAATTTGGTAGAAAGGTAGCTTTTTGTCCAGAAAGCGTGCTTTGTTATTTGGTGTAAATGTTTTCAGTAGTTCTTGAGATTTTAAAGGAAAAAGAAATTTATATATCTAGGGACGCGGACCCTCCACAAATCCTAACGATCTTGTGCAGAGATTTGCTTGGCTGCCAACACTTCAACCAGGAAGTGTTGGCAGCCATCTTGGGACTCTGACTCCAAAGTTCCAAATAAAAATGTAAACAAAAGAGAAAGGGCAGGGTAGGAATAACCTGACCCCCTAGGCCTGGTGATGGGGTCCCTCAGAAACCATGCTAGGGCAAAAAACCATTAAAACAATTAATTTCAGGGAAAATCATGAAGATTCACGCAGCCCTGCAGAAAAAAAACCAAGTGCGATCTCCTGCGCATGTTTACAGATTAGACCCGGGGTGGGCCAGGTCCCAGGGACAAGAGTAAATGGAAGAAAAGGGGAGGGGGCGCATGCGGCCCCTCTCCCCAAGAGCAGTTTAAGGCCCGGGGACCACCACCACCCCACGGCTTCTTTAAAAACATTATAGGAGGGGGGCTACATGGCAGCCCCCTCCTTTAGCCTTCAAAGGCCCCGGGGACCACCACCTTCCAGGGACATGTAAGTATAAAAGGAGGGGGGCTGGGCTGACCCCCCCATCAATGTTTAAAAATGCCCCAGAGACCACCACCTCCCTGGGGCACAAGACATGAACTAGTGGGAAAGGGGCCTTGGAGCCCCCTTCCCGGGCCATATTTGGCCCCTGGAACCGCTACCTCCCCGGGGCATGGTTTATTAAAGAGGGAGGGGTCTGCATGGCCACTCCCAGGCCGTTTTCAGCCATGAGAACTACTACCTCACTGGGGCTGGCCCTTGCAATTGAAAGAAGGAGAGTCATTAATGGCCCTGGGGACCGCCACCCCAGAGGGCCAGCTCCCTATCTCCAGAGGTGCCCACCCTCGGGAGATAGCAGTTTGCTCTCATTCGGCGGAAGCTTTGACAGCTCCCACCAAGCGAGAGCAAACTGTAAGTCCACTCCCAGCGGCTGGGAGCAGGAAACCTGCTCCCGCTTACTGGGAGCGGATTTATCATCTGGTTTCCTGTCTGCTGTCAAGCGGGCAGGAAAAAAGATTAAATGATTGCTCCCACATTCAGGGAGCAGCATTTTTGTCTGCTTCCTATGTGTGGGACCATTTCTGACTGCGACTGGCAGCGGAGAGTAGGCAGGGATCACGAGAGCATTGAGGCTCCCCCACGGTCCCCAACATTGCACACTGGGTTCCCTTGGTGATCTCCAGGGCACCCAGCATGAAGAGGCTGGGCCTGGGGGATGGGGAGGGGGTTACGCGCCCCCCCTTCCCCATTAAGTTTTGGCCAGGCCCCGGAGGTTGTGGTCTCCACAGCCTAAATCAGCCCATGGAGGGGGGGGGCACGTGGCTCTCCTCCCCTTGTATAAATGATAAAGCAGAGTGGATGGTTCTCCCTTTTAATTACCCTGAGTATGCAAATGCCCAAAATCATCTGCAAGCTCTGCTCTATTGGCCCCACCCTGTTTTCCTTAGTAGTATTCAAAGGTCTTTTCACCTTTTCCCATGTTGATGGAGAATATGCCAAAAGGCCCCTAAGCGTATTTCCCTCCAATTTTGGTGATGCTTTCTTGATGTCAAGGAATATGAGTACATCTCCACCAAACAAACAAGCACTTACTTCATATAGATAGGAGGAAGTACCCTTGCTTGGTGGAGATTCACCTCCTTGTAGTCTCATCGACTTCTCTTGACAAGGATTCATGTTATCACTGATTTGTGGATGTAGACGCTGCAGGAACAATCACATAGCTGAAAGTACATGCACACAATGTCACTGGAGACATTCCCTTGTGGTCTTTTACGCAGCTGTAGAGTAGATTATGCACTATACATTTACCCAGCGAGGTAGCACATACTAATTAACCAGTTGAAAGTTCTCCAGTTGGTCAGACATTTTCAGCAAAACTGTGGACTCTTTTTTGGAAAAAATGAGGTTCCATTCTGGCCCTGATGCGCATTTAACAGAAATTTAACCTCAACAGGAAGCACTTACAAATATAAACACAGCAGGTGCCCCAGCTGAAGCTCCACTTCTGTAAAGCACAAATGATCCTAACTTCTTGGGCTTGGTGAAGGCAAAGCAAGATTGTTTCCTTTTGTATTCCACATTGAAAAAGAATCTGAAATCCTTAATGGAGGTGAATGCATTGTTGATCTATTGGAGCGCAATTTAATCTGTAGAGTCTGTGATAAGTGGTCTTGTCTTGAAAGCAGAGTTCATGGTTCTCCCTTTTAATTACCCTTAGTATGCAAATACCCAAAATCATCTACAAGGACCGCCCCTTTGGCCCCACCTCGTTTTCCTTAGTAGTATGCGATGGTCTTCCCGCCTTTTCCCACATTGATGGACAGCTTACCAAAAGGCCCTTGAGAGCATTTCCTGCTGATTTTGGTGACACATTATTGATGCAGAGGAATTTTGAGAACATCTCAACCAAACAAACAAGCAATTACTTCATGGGGAGCTGGTGGGTGAAGTCTGTTGTCCCTGAGACTGAAGCAGGAGGCAAGCTCTCTCTCAAGCCCTTGGAGATCCTTTACAAGTTGAATGAAAAGTAGCACAAAGTCCTTTCTCCTTTCTTTGGCAGTCAGGCAACCACTGCAGGCCAATCCCCCAAACAGCACTCAGCATAGGGATAGTCTCCTCCTGCAGTCTCTCTCTCTGGTTCCTCTCCTCAGCAAAGGTTCTTCTTGTTTCCCAAAGTGATCTAAAGTTCTGGGGTTTGGGTCCCCTCTTTTATACACCAAAATCCTTTGTCTGTGAAGGCAGAGAGGCCTTTGCCTAGTCCAAACCAGTTCTGGTCAGTCCTGGAGCACTTTGTTGACAAGACTCCTTCTTTCCTTTCACAGTGTAGGCCAGGGACATCAGACGCACCACAGGAGGTGGAGCCAGCATTGTGGAGGGAAGGCACAGCCCTATTCAGGTCCCAGGTGCAACTCCTCCCACCCATCTACATGCAGATCTCTCTATTCAGCCCTGTGCTGACTCACCCTGTCTCCTGGAATCCCCCAGCCCCCTGTCACTCACAAACCAGACAAGGAATACACAACCTAGCAGAGGCAGGCTTGGATAGTTAGGCAAGAAAATACCTACTTTCTAAAAGTGGTATTTTCAAACACAGAATGTTAAAACCAACTTCACTAAAAGATGTATTTTATCATTCTGAGTTCAGGCATACTAAATTCGTTTTTCTACCATGTTCCCTGGGTCAGTTAGGATTATAAGATGTAATAATCAAACTTCCCATTCTGGCCTATGGGGAACAGGTAGCCTTGCAATAGTGAAAAACGAAAATGGCTGTAATTCACTATTAGGACATGCCACACACACCAGGGCAGGTCCTACCTTATACTTACAATGCACCCTGCCCTTGGGCCTACCATAGGGGTGACTAATATGCAGAAAAGGGAAGGTTTAGGGACTGGCAAGTGGGTGCACTTGCCCAGTCAACATGGCAGTACCAGACTGCACACAGGCTCTGCAATGGCAGACCTGAGACACACTTTTACAGGCTGCTTCTGTGGGTGGCACAACCAGTGCTGCAAGCCCACCAGCAGCATTGGATTTACAAGCCCTGGGCACACTTAGTGCACTGTACTAGGGTCTGACAAGTAAACCAATCCAGCCAATCATGGAGTCACTAATCCATACATCAATTTATAACAGAGAGAAATGCACTTTAGCACTGATCAGCAGTGGTAAAGTGCCCAGAGTCATAAAACAGCCAACAACAGGTCAGAAAAAATATAGGAGGAAGGCAAAAAGTTCCAGGATGACCCTGCAAAAAGGGCCAAGTCCAACAGGCGTATGTACCTAAGGCTACCAGCCAAGGACAGATGTGGTATAATACCTGACTTTTGCAGGTGAGTGATACAGAAGTAAGCTATTACTGAGCGAAGTGCCACACTAGTTCTGTTGCATGACACTTGGAAATCATGCACAAGTTGTATACAATTGTCTTGTTGACATGTGAGAGTGTGGTCCAACTTTGCTGTACCCCACTATACTGTTTTAACTGCGCGGTATGTTGTTTTTGTTTTACCACAGATTTTATCGGTGAATCTGCTGAACTGCCGGATCACTGGTTTAGTATTACACACCGAAGCTCTTTACTTTCATCACCTAATTATTTTGTTCACTCACGTGTAGCAGTAGCTAGTAAGAGATCCTGATGAAAGCCATGACACTCGCATAGGTCAATAGGCTGAAACATGTCGATCACTTTCTAGTGCAACTGCCTCTAATGTTGGCAGTTACACGATCCATTACTTGTTTTTAATCCTAGGACCAGGTAGCAATAATAAACTGTGTCTGGCTAACCTCGTAGCTAGTTTTAATCACTGTTTATGTAGCACTGCACTCCCTCCACCACACACCATGCTCACATTGGGTTTTATGAATACCCCTCTTCTGAAAACATCCCTGAGCTCCTCCCTCGCAGCGAGGGGGTTGTAGCCCACATCACGACTAGGTTCGTGACGCGAGGAGGTATCCCTATGATGAAGCATGACACCTCTGGTGTGTGAGGGAAACCGTCCTTAAAAGGGACTCCCCCCCTTCCTAGCACAGATGTCTCCACACACACACTCGCCCGGTGCAATCCCGGACCCGAGGGCTCTTTGTGTGTTAGATATTATTAGGATTGGAGAGTTTGCCCTCGCTGGTCCATCAAATCTCCTCAGGCCCCCCTGTTGTGTTTTTGCACTGAATCCTGACAGAATTCTGGCAACTGAATTTGGTAACATTCCTGATATGAAGTTTATTAGAGGATTGTTCATTTGGGATCCCTAGCAATTAGGGGGCATATCAGCAACAACCGGCGATAATTATCGCTAAGCGCACTTAGCGCTAGGATAATTATCGCCGGCTTTTGCTGGATTTTATCGCTGAGATAGCACGCTATCAGCGACGCTTATCTGAAAAGCGATAAAAATACCAGCAATAGCTACAAAATGTGCGATTATCGCTGGAAATCCAGCGATAATCGCACCGCGACAGGCGATACCTTGCTGATAGGGCAGGGTGGACTCAGCCATAGTATCCACCTTCCATTGGATACAATGGCTAAGTCAGATTGAGAGCAGGCGTAAGAAAAGTAGCGATAAACGCGGTTAGCGCTACTTTTCTTATCGCTATGCATGTTAGCGGGAAGTTTGTTGATAGGAGAAATGTCACTTAGCGACATTTCTCACGTTATTTTAGTGCGGAACACCCACTTTGCATATCATTAGAGATGCAAAGCTGGGCGTTGAGGGAAAGGGCGCTAAGGCAAGGATTCACGCGATAGCGTGACCTTGCTGATAATGCGATAAAATTATAGCCGCTTTTCGCACAAAAACAGACGCTAAAGCGGCGATAATTTTATTGCGGCGCCTTGATGATATGCCCCTAAGTTATTTTGCTGTGAAGTGAGTCAATGTTTCTTTAAATGCAAAAAAAAATCACAAAATGATTGCTTTTTGTGTACAATATTTGTAGGAGATATGTAATTGAATATGGCAAAAATGTGATGATTGAGTGCATGTTTCTAAGGTAAAAAAGTACCTTCTGCACTACAATAGAAGCACTTCATAGGAGGCCGAAGAACACGCTCAAACATCGAATAGAATGACAGTGAGACAAGATTACTGCTGTGCGCATATCCAAGATGTGATTTTGCTGAAGGATATTCACCCTAGCAAGCTCATCAGTTCAAGAGAGTTGACCCACATTCCACTATCTTTGTATTGAATTCAAAGAGGTTAGGTTTTCCAGAATTAATAACAAGGACAAAAATCGGTCTCTTCAGCTGAACATGGGCTGTCAACACAATAAGGGGGAATAGTATTTTTAAATACAATAGTTTATTTGTGATGAAACCAATTTGCCTCTGTAACATTCCTAGAGTGTTTCACTTTGCAGTGAGAACTTTTAAATAGTAGCAGGCTCTATGAACTGAATACAGGTACCCATTTTAGGTACAGTAATGTCAGTGTTCGAAGTGTAAAAAGGTGACAGGAATTGTGATTTTGAGCACAAACGGTGGTGCTTGTGTCATTGGGTGCTGGGTCAGTGGATATGGTCACAGGGTGCTAACCCTGTAAATATTTATCTGGCCTTTCACCTGCATGTAACTGTATCTAACATATTCCAATTATCCACTAACTGTCTAATATATAAACTTTTTATGTGGTTTCTAAATGCACCCCCAAAGACATGGCCCAATGCACACTTATGGAGCTTCACACAGTGCATTCCTGAGGTGTGTCTCTCAGTCCACCTTTGAGACACATCACACTGTGAGCAAACATTCTTTAATAATACAAAGCACACCTTAGGTATAGGACTCAGTGCAGTTGTGTTGCTTGGCTTCTTGCACCACAGAACTGCATCACTCAGTTCACTCCTGAGAAACATCACCCAGCGCACCCAAAGCTCACAGATCAGTGCACTCCAGAGGCGCACCACACAGTGCAGCCCTCAGGTTCTTGCCCCAGTGCACCCCAGAGATGCATCACCCAGTGTTCTCCTGAGACTTCACTCAGAGCTCCCTTGATGCACTTAACCTGTGCTCTCTACTGCACGTGGTTTGGGCATTGATGCATGTGTGGTTGCTCGTCTGTATATCATTGTCTGTATGTTTTGGATTTGGTGAAAATGGAAGAAGGATTTTGATTGTTCTGTTTGCAGTTTCTATGTGGCCATGCATTGGAGCATGCTGTGTGCTTCTGCGAGCATGCACTACACAGCACCCAAATATATTGTTTTTTGTTAATGTAGGTTTGTTTTGCCATATGTTCCTCTTTGTATATTACTCATTTTGTTTCTATAGAGTAAAAACCACATGTACACATACAATACCATATCTAAAAAAATCATGAGTCGTTTGAGTTCCCTTTCTCATTAATTCCCATTCCTTGATTACTACTTGAAGTCAAAATATGCCCCTGCTTAGGATCGGAGAATATATATTTGAAACGAATATGTCTTTTTAATGCCCCCTCTTCTCCTAGTTTTGTATCTGTGACATTATCTGTTTTTCCTTTACGAGTGAGATGCGTGCAGTGTTGTCTCCTATGTGGATCCTTTATCACAGAACCATTAAACGTAGATGATGTTGTCAATACCAGCGCATGAACTCTGATATTCTCCCTATGCCAGCTTTTTCACCTACCTTGTGCCACGATCCATTTGCACCTTGACAGCCAAGGAGCAAACAGAGTTAATTATATTGAGTGTTTTTTAGCTTTGTCTCTTTTTGAAATCCCATTTTACACACTGTATTTCAGTAGAAGTCAGAGACTTCGAGTGTTTAAACTTTACAAATTTTCACCTGCCAGGTTCTGAATTAAGAATAGATACTGCGTACATTTACATAAAAATGCTGTTCTTCACATTTTTTGTGCTGACGGGATTTCAACGAGAAGTCACCGCACTCCACCTTTAGACACATTGTCCCAAAAAATCAGCATGTGCAAAACTATATTTAATACATTTACAGATATTTCTAAAAGCAGGCATCCTGGCAAGCAGGTGATGAAGATGCTTCATCCTTTCCTCTTTAGCTGTCCTCTCCCTCTTCTCGGCTCAGGGTACATTCAGAGGACACAACCCTCCCTCCTCAGCCTTAGGCAGGTGAGATCTAAGCTTGTGTGAAATTTTCATTTTTGCGGAAAACGCATAAGGTTCACGGAATTGCAAAATACTTTTCGGTAGTAGCTCTGTTGACTTTTTCTCAGCAATGGCATAACTCGGAGAGAAAAGCCACTTAATATAATGCAGTACACTGGTCCAAGGAGAAAATGTGTTTGAGGAGGAAATCCCTATTGGCAAGACATTTTTTGTTCACATCAGTTTCCCAAGAGAAAAACAAATTGTGAAATTTTGCATTTTGCAAAATGGTGTTAATGTTGCACCTAACATGAAATTAAAATGAATTGGTGTTACAAAAATTTCATAATGGCCTAAAATCCAGGCAACGATTAACCTTTCAAGAATGATTGGGAGAACTAGATTTCTTCTCTTCTTGGAGCTTTGGATCGTTGTGAGCTTGTGTGTGCGTGTACATGGGGCTTAGGGTCAGGATTCAGGAATGTGGATAGTTGTTTTCTTTAACTAAATCTCTTCCCTGGGGCTCCTCCTCCCCATCTATCCTTTCTGAGGCTGGGTGCTAAGAGGGCCATTTTCAGTGAAGTGAGTTTACGGTGGTCCTAGTTGCACCATGTAGATAGAATGAACAACCTTCAACTTTCCATTTCCTATTCACTTTTTCAGATAGGCTACAGCTCAGAACAGCAAATGGACAACTTTATGAGACTTACTCCATCCTTTATTGACGCTTCGCTCTTTGAGTCAGGAGAAAGTTGAGTTCTTGTTTGTTGACTTTGTGAGTTTTCCGAACGAGCCATAAGCCAGTCCTGATTTCTCATTAAATCCCTGGCTTCTTGGAACATTAACTGAATCTGCTGGTTGTTTTCATTGAAACTCATCGCTTCACCAGAGCTGGACAGTTTTCCTGCAGACTAGAAATGTTTTTCTTATAAGTCTGCAAGAGTGTTGTCATAAGGAGCACGACCTTCTCTCCATTCATCCAGGTAGTCTATCTAGTGTTACTATGGAGCCTTCTCTGATCCAAGGGCCATCCTTACATGCGACGAAGAGACACCACTTTGGGACAATTGTGACTACCTTCTGTGCTAGACAATATTTGGTTGTCATTTTAAGTACAGAAGAAGTGGGATTAAATAGTTGACTGTCATAGGTCTCACACACACACAAATAATAACATATAATGGTAGTCTGATTTCACTTTTGGTCTGTGCTGCGGCCATAATCTGCCCCCTAAGTACCAATCATCATGGGAGAGGCAGCATTGGAAAGGATATAATGTTTATTTTCTAGCGCTGCCTTTTCCTGGTGGATCCCTGCTGGGGATCACACTGGCCATGCGATCCCCAAGCAAGGATCCGCTCCACTAGACAACCATCGATGGTGAGCACACCTCCCCCCCCCCCAGGCATGGGCCTGTGCTCCACCCCCACCCCAAGCCATATCAGTCTTTCTGCCCCATTTGAGGGGCGTTCAGGGGATATTCGCCCCCAATCTGCCCTCACCCTCTGGAGGGGCAGAAAGTCCCCTAGGCAACAGAAGTAACAAAAGGCACTATTTACTTGGAGGGAGCAGCTTGCATAGATCTGTTCCTCCCACCCCAGGTCCTACCAGTCTTTCTGTTCCTCAGGTGGGGGAGATATACAGGGTATTCACCCTAATATGCCCCCGGAGGGGGAAAAAGCCCACTAGACACCAGGGAAAGCAAATAGTCATATTCTTCAGGGAGGTGCACCCCCTGTGCATGAGCCTGTGCTCCCCACTACCCTTGGCCAAATCAGTCTTTCTGCCCCCTTAAGGGGCGGATAGGGAGTGTTAACCTCCAAAGCACTCTAGCCTGCATGGACTAAAAAAGGTTCTTTTTTTTAGCATGGAGCAGTCTCTATAGGCAGGGGCCTGTGCCCCCCCAATCCCAACCATATCAATCTATTTGCCCCCCCCAGGGGGTGGATAAAGGGATTAACCCCAATCTGGCTCCCAGGCTGGGGGGTAGAAAGACCACTGGACACCAGGGAAGGCAAATATCAGAACTGCTCTTTTGGAGCGCAGGGGCCTCCCTGGGCATGAACCTGTGCTCTCAACCCCACTAAGGGCCAAATCAGTCTTTCAGCCTCCCTGAGGGGTGGATAGGGAGTGTTCACATCCAATCAGCCCATGAGATGCAGGGCAGAAAGAAAAATAGACACCATGAACTAACAAAGGCACTTTTTTAGGGGGAGGAGGAGTGGCTCCCATAAGCATGGCCTGTGCTACCCCCAAAAACCACCATAGCAGTCTTTTTGCTCCTGAGAGGCAGTTAGGCAGATTCATCCCATTCACCCCATACCATTTGCGAAAGTGATGCCCCTAGTACCTCATTGCTAGAATCTGTTATTGCTAGACTTAGCCTGTTTCTGGCCCATTAAACATTGTAAATTATTTTTATGGGGGCTTCAATTTGCTGTGCAAATTGAGTATTAAACCCTTACTTACATGTTCACAACTGAAGGAAAAGAAAACAACACTCCACGGATTGCCATATGGGTTCTGGGGTTAGAAGCTTTTGTAACAAAGTGAAATATGTACCGGAAGAACACAACATAGCAGCAAATCTCATTTCAAGAGCACCTGTAGGCATAGAGAACAATTAAGAAGTGATTGAATACTATGTGCAAATTCTGCCATTTCCCGGGATGAGTGGAAGGAATGGATATATAAAAACAGAGTAATGAGTCAGCATAAGACCTACATTGTCCAGTGTTGGTCTTTGTACGAAATTGGGTTATTGGTTGGAGGGGGTGAAACCCTACTCAAGCAACAACCACAATTCTTGCCTGGGTGAAACACAAGCAAACCCCAAATTAACCTTTGCTTAACCTTCTGATAGCTTGGCACAAAAGCAGTTAGGCTTAACTTAGAGGCAATGTGTGATGTATGTATGCAGCACTTCAAACAGTAATAAAGTGAAAACACAACAAAAGAAAAATCCCACACAAATTTAGAAAAATACATTAAATGTAATAAATTATTTAAAACAAAAAATGACAAAAATCCAATAAGAAGAACTGCAGATATGCAGTTTCAAATTCTTAAGTAAAAATAGTGCCTAGAAGCACAAAGTGTCAACTGTGGGTGTCTGGTTGCACCAGACGGGGACAAAGTCACAAGTTCAAGCCGACTGTGATGGAGTGCGGACAGGATACAGGGACTAATTTAGGCCTGCTGATCAAAGTATCCTAAATCCTAGTTTGTGGAGCGCTGCGAGATCCCATTCGAGGATGCATAATGCAGCAGTGATTCTGAGGAAGCTGCGGGGCTGCGATGCAGAGTGCTGTAACATTGTTGACCATGCTGTCAATGAAGTGGTTGTGATGTGAAGTCATGCATTGAAGATGCATTGTGTACCAGCGGTTCAGAACAGGTTGCGGGGCTGAGAAGCAAAGTCCAGCATCGTCGACGAGTATACTGTCAATGAGGGGGTTGCGTTGTGAAGGCCTGTGTCAAGGATGCATCGTACAGTGGCAGTTCTTAGGAGACTACGGGCTGTGAGGCGAGGTCCAGCACTGGGGATGCATTGTGCTGCGGAAGTTCCGAAGTTGAGTTGCAAGGAGATGCAGAGCACTGCATTGGTTCTGCTCATGGGTCCAGGACTGGGATGGCACCGTTTGGGGGGTAGGACTCACAGCAGATAGAGTCGAGGTGCTGGGTTCAAGGTGGTTGGAGCCATTAGTGTCGCTGAGGCTCTGATCTGGGGACCATCCAACTAGCCCCTGGAGTCACACTGGTGGTCCTGCGTTCCAACAGCATATCTAGTCCTTCTCACTGAGGCAGCAGGACAACAGAGTATTAGTCCTTCTTGCAGAGCAGCACAGCAATACTTCTGTGTCTTCTACAGGTCCAGCGGTGTACTGAGTTGGGTCTGATTATCTAATATTTATACCTGGTGTAGGAGAAGGTTCTGGAGGTTTCCACCCTAGGTGTTTGGAATGTACTGCCTCTGTGCCTCCCTGCTCTGGCCTCAGCTTGTCTGGGGGTCACAAATGGCTAGTGTCAACCCCTTTGTGAGTGTGCTCAAACACAGGTCTTGTGATGTGCAAGTGTGGTAGGTGACAGCTCCTACCCCTTATCATGTCAGAGATAGCCCATCATGCCAACAACTATTCCCCCTTTGTCTCACTGACTTGGAGCAATACACAAAGCCCAACTGCCAGCTACACCTAGTCATGTGATCCAGGCTACAGGCTGCAAACATCAAATAGATAGGACAAGCAAATGCCAACTTTCTAAAAGTGGCATTTTCAGAACTGTGACTTAAAATCCGACCTTACCATTAAGGAGGTTTTTAAGTTATAATTCTTTGGACACCAAACTCAATATTTCTTCTTGCTCCCAATTGAAAGTTAGTACTTATTAAATGTAATAAGATAAACCAATGTTATCCTATGAGAGAGCTAGGGCTTGTAGTAGAGAAAAACAAGTTTAAGAGTTTTTTACTACCAGCACATGTAAAAGTTAAAACTACATGTCTAACCTTTTAAATACCCTGCACCCTGTTCTATGGGCTGTTTAGGGCCTGGCCTAGGGGTGAATTATATGTATTAAAAAGGAAGGGTTTGGCCTTGGAAAAGGTTTATTTTGCCGGGTCGAAATGACAGTTTAAAACTGCACACACAGGCTGCAATGCAGGCCTGAGACATGTTGAAAAGACCTCCTTAAGTGGGTAGTACAATCAGTGCTACAGGTCCACTAGCAGCATTTAATGTACAGGCCCTGGGTACATGCAGTACCACTTTACTAGGGACTTATAAGTAAATTAAATGTGCCAATTGAATGTAATCTTACCATGTTTTAGGGAGTGAGCACACACACGTTATTATTGGTTAGCAGTGGTAAAGTGCACAGAGTCCTAAGGACAACAAAAACAAGATCAGAAAAATATGGAGGAGTACGGCAAAATGTTTGAGGGACGACCACCCTAAGGCTGACCGGTGTAACAGCCTTCTAAGTGTAGTGCGCTTAGCGAGGAGCTGAAGAGTACTGGGAGGTCAGGCATGAATTGAACGTAATGGATGGCATTGTTTTAAGGAAGGACAAAGTCATACCACCTGTTGAGCTGCAAAACAAGATCAGAGACCTTGCCCATGATTGTCATTTAGACAGAAGCCTTACCAAGTCCAAACTAAGATGTACTTATTGTTTCCTTAAAATGGACTACTTAGTAAACAAAAAGTAAAAGAATGTGCCAGATGTGCTCTTAGTGATAAGACAAAAATAAACTGAAGTCCTCTTTTAACTGCAGTCTCCATTCCTGAGAGCTCATGAGACAAATTAGCGTTAGACATTATTGGCCCCATTAATAAGGAAGGTATTCCCAAGTGGTTCATGTTTGTATTAATATACTACCATTCACTCTGGATTGTGTCCAAGATTTTTTTAGTATCAGAAAATGGGCTGCAGTTCACCTCAAGTTACATGATAGGGTTCTTATCCAATGTATACATTGAACATCATACAACAGTGTTCTAATGGCCCTGAGCCAATGGCCCAATACAGAGGGATAACAGAATGATACAGGAATGTATCCTACTAGCTTGTATGAAGGGACACCCTGTTGAAAAAGCCACCCAAGACATGTTATTGGCTTATCATACAGCTCTCAATCTGTTCACAGGTATGCCCCAATTCTGTCCCTCAAGAGCAGAAACCTTGCACAAAATTATGCCCAAGTTGATTGGGTGGGAGAGTACTTACGGGTTTTGATAAAGATCTTTGTAGAAACAAAATATCAAATGGTATGATTCTAAACAGTGAAAAATATTAATGTTGGGATGTGGAATTGGTTAAAGATTCATTAAAATGGAGGGAAGGTGAATTAAATTCTACAAATCTGGAGGCAGAAACGCCATGATCCACAAGCACTCCATCAGCTGCACCACATCCAGGGGACACGCCATCCTCGAACACGGAACACCTGTCGGTCAAGCTCCAAGTCACAGCCAACTTCACCCTAAGTGGCACTCTCATCTACAGACCACCAGAACCAAGCACCAACTTCACCGACACCATCACAGACATTGCTGCAACACTCCCCATCAATGCTAGCAATTACATCCTACTTAGAGACCAGAACTTCCACCTCGAAGACCACGCCGATCCCAACTCAAGAGCAATGGTCAAAAATCTTGGAAGCCTGGGTCTCTGCGTACGAGTAAAGGGATGTACCCACGTGTCGAACACCTACTCAACCCTATTTTCACCAACTTTGACAACATCTGAGTCAAATATCCCACACCTGGCCCCTAGACAGGCCACACCCTCATCAAGTTCACCATACCCATTCCAGTCCAACACACATGCAGCACCGCCAGACCAGCCACCCGAAACTGGAACAGCATCACAGGCAAGGACTGGAACACAGTTCTCAACACCCACAAACCCAAGCACAGCAAAAGGTCTACCCAAAATCATCAAAAATTTCAACAATTGGATTACCTCCTGCACTGACTCCCTAGCACCCTTCAAACACAGCAATACAACAAGATCCAAAATCCAGGCCAGTTGGTACATGGAGGAACTCACACTGATGAAATGCCACTGCAAACAACTGGAGCGCAAATGGAGAATCAGCCAGGACAATGCAGACAGGAGCACATTCCAATCCATCCTAAGACGCTCCCACCAAATGATCTGGATCACCAAACTCACTACTCTGGCGGACCGCATTGATGCTGGCGCCAACAGAAGCAAAGAAATCTTTACCTTTATGAAAGACTTCACCTCACCATCAACTGCCTCCAACTCAATCACCCCTTACAGCACCTGTGCAACAATCTCTCTCTATTCTTCAGCAACAAAATCACCACCATTTACAGTGACTACAGCCAGCAACCGGACCTGACAGACTTCGGCAAACACCTCCCAATCTTATCCAAAGAACCAACACTAACCACATGGCCATCAACACCCCAGAAGAAACCACTGCCACCATGAAGTCCATCCCCTTAGATGCACCCATTGGACCCCTGCCCACACCAACCCTACTCCAGAGGACTGCAACTCCTCAGTGCCATATTCACACCCATTCTGAATGCTTCAACCTCTTCCATGACCTTCCCAGATGCTTGCAAACATGCAACTGATCTCCCATTATTGAATAAACCATCTGCGGACCCTTCAACACTCGCCAAATACAGACCGATCTCCATGCTACCATTCCCAGCCAATGTCTTAGAGAAAAGGACTAACCGATGCCACACCAAATACCTCAACGACCACCAATTCCTTGACACCACTCAATCTGGTTTCAGATCCAATCACAGCACGGAATGTACCCTCATTGCCGCCACGGACGACATCCACCTGACTCTGGACAGAGGATACATGGCGTCCCTCATCCTCCTGGACCTCTCCACAGCATTTGATACAGCCTCCCTCCTCGTCTTCATCCAAAGCCTACATGACATGAGAATCTAAGGACATGGACTCTAGTGGATCTGCTTCTTCCTGACTGGAAGGACCCTGTCAGTCAGCCTGGCACAGTACACCTCGGATTCCCGCAACCTCATCTGCCGAGTGCCACAAGGATCCCCCAGATCCCAACTCTCTTCAACGCATATATGATCCCCCTTGCCAGCATCATCTGCCCTCACAATGTTAATGTCCTCTCCTACCTCAATGACGTGCAACTCATTGTCTCCCTCATGGAGAGGATACCCAGTACCTGGATCAAGTTCAATGCTTGCATGATTCACTTCGCCCACTGGAAGAAGACCAACTGTCTAAAGCTGAACACTGACAGACATAAGTTACATTCTTTTGGAAGAGCACACCACCGTGCAACCCCACTTGGTAACCAACAGAGCTAGGACTGACATCCACCCCTATCACTCACACCAAGAACCTCAGGATCATCATTGACAGGATACGTGTCATGACCATCCAAGTGAATGATGTCACCGCCTCATGCTTCCATAAGCTGAAGATGCTGGAGAAGATTTTCAAATGGCTCCCAATGAGCACTTGGAAAATGTTCACACGTGCCTTGGTCACAAGCAAGCTGGACTAAGGGAACAACTCTATGCCTGGATCAACAAAAACTCTCCAGAAGGCTACAGACCATTCAGAACTCGCCAGCCAGAATCACTCTCAGCCTCCCACTCTGCAGTTACATCACACCACACCTGAAGGAGCTCCACTGGCTCCCCATCAACAAACTAGCACAATTTAAGATCCTCATCCACACTTTCAAGGCACTACATAACAATGGTCTAGCATACCTCAACAATTGCATCTGCTTTCACAAAACTTCCAGACATCTCTGCTCATCCGGACTCCTGCTTGCACAAATCCCTTGTGTGATTGGGCCTTCTCCTACATCGCTCCTAAAGTGTGGCATGACTTGCTGCTACACATAGAAGCCTTCTGTTCACTTCTTGAATTATGCAAGAAGCTGAAAGGCCTGGCTTTTAGAGCAGCTCCACTATCCCTAGGTGTGGCTAGACTCACCCTTGATCAGTGCCAGGATACCCTCCCGGGTAATTGTGTCCTCTACAAATCTGAATAACATAACATAGCATAACATGACATGACATGACATAACAGTGTATTGGTGAAATCAAACAGAAGATTGTCATAATGGACAGTGGACAAATGTGGAGCATGGACAGACTGATAAAATGCCCTCTTAACTTTGAGCACTTTTGTGGTGTAAATGAGGGTACAATGTAATGTAAAACATAACCAGTCTACCAAGATATGCAGAAGTGCTCCTAGAGGGCAAAAAGACTTTTGTATGATATGATCTCCTTGCTTTGGTTTCCCTATGTTTCCCGTCGATTGGACATGTGTTGTGATTTACCTCTTTAATTTAGCTATCCATTGTTCTCTCCCCTTCCTGCCCTTATCTCCCCTGAGTTCACCCCTCCCCATCTTACCTGTTGGAACATTCTGGCAGTTGTAGTGTGCTCACGCCGAGGCAATTCTTATCTCAGTGGAGAGCCCAGAGACAGTAAATAAAGAAGGCATTTACCTACCTTCAGTTCTGTGGCGTCTTTGCTTTAATACTAGTTCAATAAATGTATTGTTCTTATTTATAACTTGAAGATTGTCTTTCACTGTTACTTTATTTTCTCTAAGCTGTGGTTAGACAAGTAGGAATTCTTCTTCCACAGATTGCTCCTACATTTGGTGCAGATATCTGACTGGCTGACTTTTCTGCCATACACTTAAAAAACCGAGGAATTTGCAGAGATATCTGTCTCAGTCCTAAAGTTTGGAAGTATGCAACTTTTTAGAATGCAATCATGCTGAGATATTGATTCCGATGTATACATATTTTCTTCTCTACACGAAATACGTTTCCCTGATGAGAAACCCATTTCTCCATACCATGATTAAATATGAAGGAGCTCCACTCCTTCCTGTCCCACACCGTAATGTCTCTTATTCCCAACTTTGAATTGGAAGCTACCTGTAAAATGTTTGTAAATACTCATAGACGAAAGAGAAACTAAAATCAGAAGAAAGAAGTGGAATGAAATTTAAAGTGGCATGTTAGAATGCAAGGTAGAATTAAAAAGGTAACTGAAATATGAATGGCCAAGGGTTTAATTATGGTACTTACTTGAATGGCTGGTTAAAGCTGTTTTTCTTTTCTTTTTTTCTTTCCAAACTGGATGCAGTGCAAAGCAAGACTACAAAAACCTTGCAAACAAGCTCCGTAAGCAAACAAGAAACATTCACATTTCGAGCATTTCATTGTATTTGGATAGTATTGTAATTGCTTTTATATAGCGCTTACCACCCCTCATAAGGCGTCGGAGCGCTTTTTCGGTGAGAAGCATGCTACCCCGGAACCCATAAAGGATTAGTGGTGAGTTAGGATAGTAAAATAGGTAATTTATTTGAGCGGTGGATGTGTTAGTCTGTTATTTGGATTGCGAAGGATAGTGGAGGGATACATGAGGAAAAAGGTTTGCATTTATATAACGCTTGTTACCCCTGATGAGGAGTTGATGCACTTTTTGGCGAGTAGTATGCTACTCCGGAACCAAAAAAGGATTAGTGATGAATTAGTCCAGGGAAATATTAAATAAATTCGAGTGGTGGACATGTTAGTCTGTTATTTGGATTGAAAAGGATAGTGGAGGGATGGAAGAGGGAAGGGTTTGCATTTATATAGTGCTTGCTAACCCTGATGAGGTGTTGAAGTGTTTTTTTGGCGGGTAGCACGCTACTCCGGAACGCAAACAGGATTAGTGGGGAATCAGTATAGGGAAATATGAAATTAATTTGAGTGGCGAACATGTTAGTTTCTTATATGGATTGAAAAGGAATAGTGGAGTGATAGAAGAGGGAAGGGTCTAGAAAGTTATTTTTTTCTTTTTTTTGGAGTTTGAGATAAGTAAAAGAGAAGTGGAGGGGGAAGAGTCAGAGGGAAGGGTTTATAAAAGCTTGTTTGGGAGATCTGAATAGCAAAAGAGGTATGAGATGTTGCAAGGAGGGTTAGAGGAGGGAAGAGTCTAGAAAGGGTTATTTTGGGGATCATAGCAGTGGTATGGGGTTTAGGATGAATGAGAGAGTGGAAGTAGAGAATATATTGAGAGAGGTATAGGGTGAGAAATGGGATGGTGCATTGGAGAGAGTAGTAGAATGAGGTTTGAGATGAGTCAGAGGGGCGGTAGAGGCTTATATTGCTAGAGATATAGGGTGAGATATAGGGTAGTGCATTGGATGTGCTGAATTAGAAGCAAAGTAATAAATATAAAGATACATAAGTACATGGAAGGTATATATATGCATAAGGAAGGTAATATATGTAGATTAGGGCTGCATTTAATAAACTCAGACTTTCAAATGTTGTACTTTAAATGAATTTATTTGTTTTTACTTTTTGTAAATCAATAGTGAAGCAATTGTAGATAAATAGATATGATAAAAGATTTACTTATTTATGCAGTCACATATACATGATAAATATCGAATAATGTATCTATAAGTAATATGTACATTTTTTAAGCAGAACGAATGAATATCTATATCTTTATAAACATAATTATTTTGCACGTTTATACAAAGCAATATACATATGTAGGTACACATCTATAGTCCAAATAAATGCTTATATACAGAGGGATATGCTGTATATTTATGTTTGAGTATGGTGGTTATGTGGAGAAGAGCCAATTCTTGAGTAGTCTTCTGAAGATAATGTGGTTATCCGTGGATCTTATGTTCGGGGGTAGAGAGTTCCATAGTTTGGCTGCTTGAACAAAGAAGGATGTGCTACCCATGGTTTTTTTCTTGTATGGTGGGATTTTGAGACGAGGTGCCACTCTAGAGTGGAGGTTCCTTTGTTGAATGTATTTTGTGATTTTATTCTTGATGAAGGGCAGTCCTGTTCCATGTATTGCTTTGTGGGTGATGCAAAGCAGCTTAAACATGGATCTTCTAGCAACCGGTAACCAATATAAGGCTTTCAATGCAGGGAAGATGTGGGCTTGTGGCTTTATTAGTCTGGCAGCAGAGTTCTGAATCCATTGTAGTGTTTTCATAGTTGTTAAAGGTGATCCGTGGTAGAGGCTATTGGCGTAATCAAGTTTGGACAGAACAAGAGAGAAAGTAGCCTGGACCTTGTCTGGAAATCCCAGGTGGGGAAGATGCATCGCAGAGTTTGTATAGTAACAAAGCTTGATCTTGCTAGTTTGTCCACTTGGGCATTCATTGATAGCTTGGAGTCCATGGTAATTCCAAGGTTTCTTACTTCCTTTGAAACTTTAGGCGATGTTCCCAGATCATCAGGCCATGCGGCGAGTGGGTCATCATTTTTTCAATCGCCATACGTGAGTATTTCCGTTTTGGAGGGATTTAATTTGAGATGGCTCTATGTCATCCATTGATCCACTGCTCTGAGACAACCTCAAATTGGTGAGTTTCCAAAGTCTTTGGTGCATTCCAGTTGAAGGAGTATTTGTGTGTCATCTGCATAGTTATAGCATGTGAGGTGAAATTGATTGATCAGTGCCAGTAATCACTTCATATAGATGTTGAAAAGCAAGCGTGAAATGATAGAACCTTGAGAGACCCCTGCTTTTGTGAAGTACGGTTTGGGAGAGAAAGGGGGGGTATGGATGACATTAGTTCTGTTGTAAAGTTAGGATGTGATCCAGTCTAGAGCAGTCCCCTCTATGCCGGCTTCGTAGAGTCTTTGTATCAGAGTGTCATGGTCAACCATGTCAAAGGCAGCTGAGAGGTCCGAGAGAAGTAATGCAGCAACCCCGTTGCGTTCAACTGTGTTCTCAAGGCCATCCCAGATGGAAACGAGGGTAGATTTGGTGCTTCTTCCTGGACTGAATACAGTTTGGAAGTCTGAAAGTATGGCCTTATCGTCAATGAATTGTGACATCTGGGTGAATGCTGCTCTATCAGTTTGCCCAGAAAAGGTCCATTTGTAATCAGTCTGTAGTTGTCGGGGTCAGTGGATCCAGCTTTGTTTTCTTTAGTAATGGGCGAATGTATGACTTTTTAAGTTCTTCTAGAACTATTCCTGCATTTAAGGAATTGTTGATGATTCTTCTTACTGGTGTGGCAGCAGAGGTTGTTAGAAGAATTCTCTTGAATGTTTGTGGTGGACACAGGTCAAAAGGGCTGACGGCAGGCCTGCTTGATTTTACCAGGTCCATAAATTCATTGTGGGAAATTTGTTGGAAGGAATGGAGAGGCTGTGTTAGAGTATTCTTGGCTTGTTTGTTTTGGAAAAGGGTCGGTGCTGGTGCTTTTTCTTTGTTTTAAATATGAGTCCAGTGTGTCAGCTTTGGCCATGTAATGATTTTCCAGTTTGTCTGTGAAATCTTGAGTAACGGGATGAGCTCCTGCTAGGCAATTTGGTTTATGAAATTCAGTGAAAATTTCATAAAATACTTTATTTGCACATTTAGCATTTTGAATTCTGTCTGAATAGTATCTTTTCGTAGCTTTTTCGATAGCTGACTTGTATAATCTGTTAAGTTTCTGTAGGCAAGGTTTGTCTTGATTGGTGTTTGTTTTAACCATGCACGGTGCAGCTTCCTAATTTGTTGTTTTATCTCTTTTATCTCAGTATTTCTCCAAGGTGTCTGTTTTCTTTTGTTCTGTTGATTAGTTTTTAGTGGTATTAGGATATCAAAATCTTCCTGTAGCCACTCATATAGTTTTTGAATATAATTTATTGTGTCTAGATCTGTACTGGATGTAAGCTGTGTTTCTAAGTGTTCCAAATTGAGTTTGTTCCACGGTCAATAGGTGGGTGCACGTAAGGTGGTTAAAGGTGCATTGCTTTGTGTTGTTTTATGTTGGAAAGCAAGCAAATGGTGGTCTGACAATGTGAGTAGAGTTATTATTTGAAAGGTAACTAGTTCTGTATTTGCAAAAATGACATCTAGGATGTGTCATGCAATGTTTGTGGGTTTGTGGATGATCTGTTGTAGGGTCTGTGCATCTAGGCCAGTGATGATTGTTTTTGGATAGGGCATATTTGGTTTGTCAAACCAAATGTTGAGGTCACCCAGAACGCATAGGTTGGAGTGTAGTGTTATCAGGTTTGAAACTGTGCCTAGAAGTGTGTCTGGGAATGTTGAATTGCCAGGTGGAGGTCTGTAAAGGAGCAGGACGTTACAGGCAGTTCAAAGTGGGGACACCTGGTCTGGAGAATAACAAGAAAATTTCACGGTTGCTGAAATGCCAAAAAAGGGCAGTTTACAGTGTGATTATTGACCTCTCTAAACACAATTGTCGTCTTGTTTCTCAGTAGGTGCAGATGTCTCTTTGAAAGACAGCATTTGGGATGACTTTGGTGCAGGAAAATCTGACCAAATTCAACTCATTTTACTGCTTAGCCTCCTTGCATAGTAAACTTAGGGACCTATTTATGAGAACCCTGCGTCACTTTTGCACAACGTAAAGTGGTACATGTGTGACGCAGGGCTCTCATTTCGATTTATGGAGCCACACAAAGTCACCCAGCGTGCCTTTGAGTGGCCTCATAAATCATGAGTAAGGCAACGCATTGCAAAGCGCTGCCTTGCCTTACTCTGTGCCCGGGAGGTGTTCCATGGGTGTTGCGTTTTCAAATGCAGCACCCATGGAATTGACACTGCCCCAGATTTACAAAGTGATGTAAACCTGGAAAAGCGCCAAGTCCGTACACCTCCAGAGGTAAGGTGTAACAAGCAGAAATATGTTTATTTTTCCTTGCTTTTTCCTCTTTCCATGTGTGCTGTGTTCTGCATTCTGCAGCACACATGTGCATTCTGCATTCTGCAGCCCACATGAAAAGAGAAAACTCCTCTTAGGATACTTTTTTGTGCAGGAAGGTGCCCCTTCCTGCACAAAAACGTTCCTGCATGCAATGGATGCACTCTTGCACCATGGTGCAAGGGTGTCTACATTGGCGCTATGCTGCTGAAACTCCGCCAACACAGGGAGAAAGGACAGGAATGCACTGTATTGCTTAAATACTGTGCATTCCTGCCCTTTCACTTTGGCATAGGCCAGCGCAGCAGGGTGCCTTGCTGCGCTGCCCTACACCAAAATCCCATAAATAAGCCCCTTAATATTCAATGTCTGAACGAGGCGAATTACCTTATGTGTGTGCCGTAACCAAATCTGAAGAAGGAGCTAGAAGCAGTGTCTCTAGAAACAAATGATGCCACTATTATTTGCTTTGAGAGAAGTGGAACGTGATCTTGGAATACTTTACCTTTGGATGCTAATGTTCTCTCGAGAGGAGAAAGCATAATTCCCTAAATTAAAAACAGTGATGACCAATTAAATAAATGGAACAAGTCCATCTTTTTTTTTACAAAAACGTAGATACATCATGCAATTTTTTTTTTGAATTGCCCTAAAAATATACACTTTTCTATAAGGTAGCTGCAAATAATTTAAGAACATTAAAAATACTTTCTGGTACTCATAGAATACCAGGATGTGACTAGACTACGTAAGCTATCTCTTGTGTTAGGGTGAACATTCCTCAAGGCTATTATTAATGGATTGCATAAACTTCTGGCATTATTTCACAGGCATAGTCGCAATTTTTAACATTTCATTACACTTTCCTGACAGAGACGAGTGGTCTAGTTGAACTCTCCTAACATCATTTCAACGAGAGGCCACAGCTGACAGAAATTGAGTGGCAGCAAAACAGAACTTTTCCTCTCGGCTACAGATAACGAACTGATTGACAAAGAATATCTTGAGACATTTTCCCTCTGGGAGTAGCAGCAGACTGCTGGAAACAAGCTTCTGAAAAGTTCCTGGTTGAACGGTCGCCTTTGCTATGTAGCTGAACTGAATTGATACTGCAAGGCTTAGTAGAAAAAACTTTCAGACTCTCTGTCCTATTTTGGAAATGCCACCACATACTCTGGAATACTGATCTCTCAGTTACACCGGAAACCTGTGTTTCCTCGTGTCCTCTATGTTGATTCCCAATTACATGAGAATTTGCTTAATCATGTCCCCTTTTTATCTCTTCACCTCTGCATACATTTAGCAAATTTTAAACCAAAGCTTTATTGAGGTCGCAAAACTTTTCATTTTTCTTTTTGAAACGCATCCCGTTTTCCTTTAAGAAAAACAGGCTGCATTAAAAAAAAAAAAACATTGCTTTATTGAAAAGCAGTCACAGACATGGTGATCTGATGACCCCAGCAGGCCACCATCCCTGTGATTCGCAATGGGTCGCAAACTGAGACCTACCTCATGAATATATTAATGAGGTAGGTCTATTTACGACCCACTGGGAAGCGCAAACTGTGTTACAAACACATTTGTACATGGGTGTTTGTGACTACCAAACAGCGAATCACAAAAATTCCCTATTTGGTAATCGCAAACACTTTTCCTATGTACGTTATGGTCATGATGAATATTGTCAGTCTATATTGGCCTAACGTATAGCTTTGCATCCATTTTAAGCCATTTTAAGCCAGAGGAGCGTGTGCTGTTCATATGCCAAACCAAGCACGTGAGCTGCTGCATGCTGAAGATGCGTCATTTTAATATGAAACTCGCAGCCTCACAGTTCGACAATCACCCTAATGAAAAAAAAAACAGAATTTGTCCTTGTTAAAGATAGAAATAAGAAATATGGCATTTGCGAAACAAACAGGCTACAAACAACTTTTCCAGACTGAGTTTTCAAAATGCATATTTCATCACGGTGAGAACTGCCACTGTTTGTAGACTGGCGCAGTACCCGAGGCCTTTGCTTTAGAAACACAGGGGCCACAGATTTGCAAGCCCCTTGCAACACTTTTGTGCCGCCGCTGCGTCACTTTTTGTGATGCATCGGTGACTTAAACAATGCGCCACGTTGCAGCCCATTTACAACGTGACACATCTAGGGAGATGCGTCACTTTGTGAAGCCCTGCGCCACATTATACCTGCGTCAGGCATAATGTATGTAGGGTGGGCGTTCTCACGCCAGAAAGACTGGTAGAAGTGACGCAGTGAAATCTACAAGACTTCACTGCGCCACTTCTAGGACGCCACTGCGTCAAAACCCTACGCCTGATTGGAGCAGGCGTAAGGAGTGACGCAGTGTATTAGGAATAGGCCTCCCCATGCATTGCTGGAGTTGCGTCGTGCTTGCTACGACTCCAGCAATGTGTGACTTTTGCGCCAACAGATGCGTTAAAATGTTTGACGCATCTGTCAATCCTTGCGCCATGGTGTGCCGTATTGTAAATACGGCGCATCCATGGTGGCGCAAGGGTTTTGCACGCAGGCGTAGGTAAACTGAAGCATCTACAGATGCGTCAGTTTCTTGTAAATAAGCCCCACAGTCCTTGCCTCCAACAAGAGAGAGTAACAATAACATATCGAAATGAATCCGGCGAGCTCTCCTTTGCGAGAACTGCAAGTATAAACAGAGCTTGCTAAACAGACACTTCTATCTCAAAGTCGCGCCACGTGCCATTACAACATCGCTAGCAATATCTTGGGCACCCGATGAGATGCTGACTCGGTGTAACAGTGTGACCAGAAAGTGATAACCGCCATTTCCTCAGTGTATTCCGTGAGGGTCGGTCAGATCACGATACTGTAAGCACATCGTGCCGCCATCTTCACCTTTTAATAGCCCACTCGGTGTTTCATTTGCCTTCCACTCCTCGCCTCCTAATTTTCGTCTTCGCCACGGAAGGGAAATCGATAACTACTTAATCATTTTAAAAGGTAACTAGTGCTCTAAGAACACCGCGCTTCAATTCCCTTCAGATGGCACGTAATGTGTTTTGTGTACTGTAAATTGAACACACGGCTACCCTTAATTTCAAAGCAGAGCGTGCAGTGGAACAACAGACCTCATCTAATTGAAGCACAGGTTCGGGTAAATAAAAGTCGATGGCACTCCGCCATGTTTTCATGTGTTAGAGAACACTTGTGTTTCCGATCCAAGCACAGCCTCATATAGTTTCTGTATAATGCTGTCTGTGATTTTTCTGTCCCACTTTTCCGTGTTTGCACCTCCAAGGAATTCCCAGGACAAGGCTGATGCATGAAGGAGACTGTGGCGTCTTGGTATAATCTATTCCCTGGGCATTCCTGTGAATATTAAACAGATATATTGAAAACACCAAATTGTCTTGAAAGAAATGACAGATTTTTTTCTGTTTTTCAGGTGCCCATTTTCATCCCGGCCCTCTTTTCCTTCACCTGTCTCTTCATGGTGTCGTTGTCGCTGTACGCTGATCCTGTCAACACTGGAATAGGTTTCGCGATCACCTTGACTGGAGTTCCTGCCTACTACCTCCTGGTCATCTGGGATAACAAGCCAAAGTGGTTCAGGAAGTTCTCAAGTAAGAGCATCTCAGCAAATGCATGTGCTTGTGAGGCCTTGAAAAACATCCATGTATGCTATGATGTGTGTTGGAACGGATGCCACCCTACATATGTGAAGTCTTACTAAACCTGCGTGTATGCCATGATGTGTGTTGGAACAGATACCGCCCTACATATGTGAAGGCTTAAAAAACCTATGAGTATGCCATGATCAGTGTTGGAACGGATCCCACCCTACATATGCAAAGGTTTACAAAACCTGCGAGTACGCCACAATATGTGTTGGCATGTATACCACCATGGATATGTGAGGGCTTCTTGCATGTCACTTTCATTTTTACATGATTTTTCCATTATACGACATGTCAAGCAAACGACTCTTTCCCCAAAAGTCATTCCCCTCCCCTTCCTGTGGGTCATTTTTGTGTAATGTGAGGATACAGGTGTATGGTTGATACGATCTTGCTAGGTTGTGTCTTATTTCCAGTTGTCTATTTATTTGGCCTATGTGTCCTTGTGCGGGGTTCTGTTACCTTGTATCTGGCTCCTGTCTGCGTTCCTAGTTTATTACCTGGTTGTCATTTAGTCCTCTCCTGCCCACCCGCTCCAAATTTTTCCTTAATTTCTTGGGACATCTACTTCCTTGGTACATCATTTTTTCTCTGGCATAGCATACGTTCATTTCGCGCCCCCAAGCCTGTGCTGTGCCCCCTTAAGTGCTGTTTCACACTTAGCAAGCAGAAAGCCCAAGTTGATAAGGAGCTTCTTGTAGGACGTTGCATGTGACTCCCTCTAGACTCCCAATAGTGCCAGTGGTGCCTGTGTTCCGATGTATATTTCTGTGGCTTCCTCCATTTCTGTGTGACCCCTGCCCATGTATTTCTGTGGCTTCCTCCATTTCTGTGTGACCCCTGCGCCCGTGTATTTCTGTGGCTTCCTCCATTTCTGTGTGACCCCTGCGCCCGTGTATTTCTGTGGCTTCCTCCATTTCTGTGTGACCCCTGCCCGTGTATTTCTGCGGCTTCCTCCATTTCTGTTTGACCCCTGCGCCCGTGTATTTCTGTGGCTTCCTCCAATTCTGTGTAACCCCTGCCCGTGTATTTCTGTGTGACCCCTGCCCGTGTATTTCTGTGGCTTCCTCCATTTCTGTGTAACCCCTGCCCGTCTATTTCTGTGGCTTCCTCCATTTCTGTGTGACCCCTGCCCGTGTATTTCTGTGGCTTCCTCCATTTCTGTGTGACCCCAGCGCCCGTGTATTTCTGTGGCTTCCTCCATTTCTGTGTGACCCCTGCCCGTGTATTTCTGTGGCTTCCTCCATTTCTGTGTGACCCCTGCCCAAAACCTGCTAACTTAGGGGCATTCCCATAGTGTTTGATTAAAAAGTGCCTGTCTGACCAGACTGTCTCAGACACTTCTCGTCAGTGGTTTTCCCCATCCTATAGGGAAGGGCTCTTGTGTAATATACTCTGGGGCTTATTTATGAAAAGTGACGCATCGCTGCGTGAAAACAGCGATGCGTCACTTTTCACTGCGCTCTCCCTGCGACACCAATGATGCGTCATATTTACAGTACGACGCATCATGTCGCAAGGAGATACAGATACGTCAGTATTTCTGACGTATCTGTAGGCGCAAAAATGATGCATTGCTGGAGTGTGTCACAAAAGTGACGCAACTCCAGCAATGTGTCCTTTCACATGGGGCTGGCCTGCGTCAGTCTTACGCCTGCCATGAGGCAGGCGTAAGATATTGACGCATTAGGGTCAAAGAAATGGCGCAGTGAAATCTTATAGATTTCACTGCGTCACTTCTACGACCCTTTCTTGCGTCAGAACGCCCCCCCTGCATACATTATACCTGGCGCAGGTATAATGTGGCGCAGGGGTTTACAAAGTGACGCATCTACCTAGATGCGTCACTTTGTAAATGTGACGCAACATGGCGCATTTTTTACACTGCTGGTGCGTCACAAAAAGTGACGCACCGGCAGCGTAAAAGTGATGCTGGGGCTCATAAATAAGCCCCTCTGTGTAATACCTTTAGCTGGATCAGGCAATATTGTGCTTTTATCGTCACCTCCCTGGGGAAATGCAATGCCTCTCTCCATTCTCCATCCTCTGGGTTTCCCACAACTGGTTGCCAACTCGCCCTCTGTTGCTCTGGTCCCCCTGAGTGGTTCTCAGTAATGTGCTGTATGTGAGTGTGGTTGCTTCATTGGTCATGTGGCAGCCTGTTTTCTAGAGGAGAGCATTCCATGGTTTCCTTCTCCGGTGATACTACTGCTTGCAGTGTGTGGCGCAATTGGAGATATTTGAAAATTTGTGAGTGCTTGTTGTATTTCTGTTAAAGGTGGCCAAAAGGAACTATCCCATTGGCATCCCACACCTCTGCCAGGTAGAGATGCCTATGGCATCCCATCGTTTGAATCTCGGCAGTCCTGGCACTAGCCCTGGTTCTGTGCCCAGCCATAGGGCAGTCTTTGGTGTGAGCTGATTGTCCCAGTCCAATACTTTGTTCACTCTAATCCAAATGTGTAGCACTGTAGCTGTAGCTGGCGGGTATCAGGCGTAATTTTCCCCTCATGGACTTCGAGTCTATCAAATCATTGTCAGCTGCCCAGGGTGTCTCCCGGTTCTTCCATGTCGGATCCCGTGGCGGGTTTTGCCTGTTCAGATGATTTCCTCTGAGGCCATTGGTGTGATTACTGGCAGGGGTGTTCCATCTCCGTCATCTCCTGCCTCTTATCTCTCCTCAACAAAGTCGCATGTACTTTTCAGCAGGGGCTCCCACCTGTGAGTTATGAACAAGGCCCTTTCTTGCTGAAGGTGCCGCCTGGTCCTTCGAGGGGCCCTGATGCAAACGGCTCATCGGCTCGCGACGTCACCGCCTGCGTTCCTGCCATTTGTTTACCACGTTCATAGGGGTGCTTCGTAATAAATATATGAAAATTAGGGGCATATTAGCAAGGCGATTATCGCCACTTTAGCTAAAGCGGCGATAATATTATCGCCTTATCAACAAGCTGTCGCTAACTGCTGTTAGCTACAGCTTGTAGGCGATAGCGACCGGGTTGGGTGCCGCTTTGCATGCCAGCGATATTTATCGCTAATGGCATGCAAAGTAGGCGTTCCCCACCTAACAGCGACTGGAAACAGTCGCTGAGGTCGCTAACGCCTATCAGCGAGGCAGGGGCAGTGATTAGCGAACCAGCGCTAAACACGTTTAGCGCTGGTTTGCTAACACCTGGTCCCACCCTGACTTAGCCATGTAATCCAATGAGAGGTGGATTACATGGCTAAGTCCCCCTCGCACTATCAGCAAGCTGAAACTGGGGAACAGTGTGAATATCGCCTGTTTTCAGGCGATATTCACACTGTTCTCCAAGGTTTCTATCGCTTTGGAGATTAGCATTGCTGATTGCACCCTAACTCCGCGATAGAAACCGGCGATGCCTGGCGATAATTATCCAAGCGCTAATTGCGCTTTGCGATAATTATCGCCAGGCATTGCTAATATGCCCCTTAATTTCTTAATGCTTCCTTTGACTCACAATGTGAAAGCATCTCAATATCTCTTAGTTTTTATACCTTCTATTTTCTTATTCTCTCTCCCTCACTATTGTTTCTCTTGCTCTGTCTTGGTATCTATCTATCTATCTATCTATCTATCTATCTATCTATCTATCTATCTATCTATCTATCTATCTGTCTGTCTGTCTGTCTGTCTGTCTGTCTGTCTGTCTGTCTGTCTGCCTGCCTGCCTGCCTGCCTGTCTGTCTGTCTGTCTGTCTGTCTGCCTGCCTGTCTGTCGTACTCGCTCCTTCCTTGTCTTTGCGGAAATAGCTATGTACTGTTATTTATAGGACATACTCGAGGGGAGGGTAACAAGATGTTGTCATTGAAAATGGAATAAATGACATGAAATACGACTTCTGGCCAGTATTCTGCTAGATAATAAATACAGAAGGGTGGTGAAGTCAGATGGGCAAGGGACAGGAGAGTGAGTCACATGACAAAGTTAATGGCCATACGAGATGTGGAGAGGGAAACTGCCTGATTGGAAATAGCGGTGAGTAATGCAGAGAGCGGACGCTGGCAGTGACAGGGTCATGCGGTCATCACTGTGGTAATTGCAGACACCATTTAGAATGATGTTACAGCATTTGGGGAATTAGACCTACAACTCGTTAACAAATCAGCACAGTTTTGCCGCTTTCACACTTTACGCAGTGCAGAAAAAACAACCTGACAAGCAGGCTGGCGCTTTAACCTCTTCACAGCACTTGGCATTGAACTCACTATTTTGAATGCACTTGAATTTTACTTTTAAATTCAGTCACTTCCCAGCTAATTAAAAGTCCCGGCTAATTAAGGTATTGTGCTCCTAGCAAGCAGTTCTTCTCGACTGGTCAGGAAGGCAGATGGGATTCTAAAATAATAAAGTACTTGCCGAGCGGCGGACGAGATTGATGGGCCTGGAAGGCAACATGCAGTGAGGATAGTAGAAAAGTGTTGCTTATTTAGGTGCCTGCCTCAGGGGTGATTAACAACAAACCTCGCGCTGCTTGGACAAAGACTTACTAATTGGTCTAAAGCACACCATCATTTATTACACCAGGAATACCATAGCTGATATCTAGTTAGTTGTGGTGTTACACATGCACATATCCAAACATCTGAAAGACCTCCACTGGCTTCCAATTCACAAACGCACCCTTTTCAAACTCCTCACACACACTTACAAAGCACTGCACAACAAAGGCCCAGCATACCTCAACCACCGCATCCTCTTCCACACCCCAGCCAGACCAGGGCCGGACTGGCTGTAGCGGGCACCGGGCATTTCCCCGGTGGGCCAGTTTTGTGCCCGCGGGAGCTGCTTTTCTTACTGGGGGCCGGTTTTGCAGCAGTGCCGAAAGTCTGAAACAAACTCACCCCACCGCATCAAAGCTGTTAGCTCTGTCCCTGAATTCTAGAAGCAAAGAAAAACATTAGCTCGTTCAATAGGCCCTGACAGGCCAGTGCCTCCCCTTTCACAGGCAGCGGGATACCCTTATGGGTGATATGCACACCCTACAAATAGGAATAACATAACATAACATTATTATGGGTAAATTGTTGCATTGTTTTACAAAAGTGGGGTATGATTCATAATTATCCTCCATAAAATTATGCAGCCTCCATTCCTGTGCATTATTCCACTTTGCACATAGGTGTAAGCATGGCACACTGATCTGTTTTATGATGGTTCAGTGAAGATACCTACGATTCAAGTGTCTGGTCGAATTGAATATTAATTGTTAATGACTGCAAATACGATCAGTGATAGAATATATCAGACCTTTTATTAAATGGTGGATTGGGGTCTAAGATTTTAACCGCATAAAGTCACTCACTTTCACTTTGAGCTAAAATTATATTTTTGGTTTCCGAAGGGACAGAGTGTGGTATCCTGCTTCATTCTCTACTTTGTCCTTTCTCTGTGTTCTGTACTCTGCTGCTCAGCCAGTCTTGTGATGTCATACATTGTTCCTCCTGTGTATGTTTAAGTGTATCTGTCAGTTGCTATATGTAGGCTGAGCAGCAGGGTTGCTGCTCCCGGTGGGGCTGTACATGCTTACTTGGATTATTATGCTGTTTATCCTGTTTATCCTGTAACTTCTTCCCAAGAATAAACCTTCAACTTGGATACAGCTACAACTGAGTTCCCTACTTTTGATAGACTCCACACAGAGCTACAGTGTTTTGTCATGTAGTTTGATATTCTGTGTGTCTAATCTGGGTAGAAGACACAAGTTGAATCAACGCAGAGCAGGTAGGCTCATTCTGGAGTAGTACAGGAATATTGGTGGCAACGTGGATATGTTTTTGGTGGCTTAGCTTCTAAGGGGTACACCTTAGCCTGGGGGGAGGGTGGAGAGAATGCACTAGGAGTATCCCCAGATCACAAACACTGAAGAAAAACAGGACGCATCAAAGGGAGCTCAGTGGTAACTAGTGTTGAATTGACTGCTGACTAGTGTCCTAGGTTGCTTGATCCTGTCTGGGTTTGATGTAGCTTCTCACTCTGCCATTCAGGACTTCAGATTCAGTTTTGAGCGTCCAGTTCAAAGAAGAGAATGTAATAGGCAAGGGGGGGAGAGAGAGAGAGAGTTGTGGATGGAGTCAGGGAAAGAGAGAGAGAAGGTGAAATTGGCCAAAGAGTAAGTGAGACAGGTTTGACTGAGAGAATCAGAGAAGAGAATGAGAGGTAGGATAGAGTGAGACAAAGGATGTGGAACAAGTAACCAAGATGATGTAGCAAGAGCTGGGAAAAGGGCATGGGACAGGGAAAGATTTTTAATATTTTTGATTTATTCAGTAACATTCCTACCACAAATGTTGTACAGAAAGAGAATAGTGATACAAACATGATAGGCAGATTTGATGAATAACATAAACCAAGAATTCTACAGAGGCACTGTACAAAGCTGCTGTTTGTGTGTGATAGTGACAGCACAGCAAAGAGAGAGAGAGAAAAAGGCAGGATATACGAGAGAAAAATTAAAAAAGTGATTGGAGGGAGATTCCCCCCCCTCTTTTTCCTGGCACAATATCTCTGCTAAGCTGTCAAGCATGATGAGAACGCATAGAACGTGGACTCCTTCTTCATGGACCCCTGCAATGGAAGGTTATAGGTGCCTGATGAATAAAAGGAGTTAGGGTTAACTACAATTTACCAATTACAGTGTAACCCATTTTGCCGCACAGTAAATCTCAGAGTTAATTGATGGGACAAAGTATGGATTTATTATTATTATTATTCAAGGCCAAGCTGATATAAACATAGTATAAAAATACAGAATCACTCAAGGATATCCAAAATGATGCACACAATTTATCCTCAATAACAGAAAGCAATTGAGGAATTCTGTAGCTGCTATACAGAGGATGAGAATAAAAATCTGGTCAATAGATTGAAAGTTTACTCTTTTCGAACCTCACTATGTCTTTCACACAATGTGCCTTTCTTTAACCAGTGAGCTCATGCAACTACACCTGCAGTGGAGAGAAGAAACATTGCATTCAAAGCAAACATTCATGTTGAAGGTCAAACGTTAAGAAATCCCAATGCTTAAGGCCTTTGTTCAACTTAATGTGGCAAGCTTCTCGAAACACATTTAAATGCATGATTACAGGCACATATACAGTAACGATACAGATGTAAAGCACCATTCAAATGGATACATTTTCAGTTATAAATGCAGAGTACCATTTAAAGGACTATGTGAATATATAAGAATTACAGTGTTATTCAAACCACACAAATGCAGATATATATGAGTAGTGCAACTTGTTTTACTGTAAGGGAAAATGTTAATATGCACTCTCAAATATATGTCGAGATTACACAGTAGATGCACTTTCTGTAACTGTTCAAGTGCAGTACATTGCATTAATAATGTTGCATCACACGAGTACATAAGGCAATATGCACATATATATGTGGCCTAATTAAACATGAAAGGGTGGAGCCAAAATTACGCTGCTCCATTGGGATAGTCACGTACCAACCCAGGTCTGATTCTGTCAGGGCTCTACCAGCCTTTAAAGGTTCTTGATTTTCAGGAGTTTCTCCTTTCTCTCTTGTCTTGCTTCTTCTCTACTTACAGAGAGAGAGGGAGAAGGATCAAGAGCGAGAGAAAGAGAATGACACCCAGTCTACTTGGTCATTTGTCAATTGCACTCCGGAATTTATTTGTCTTTAGTACTAGTTTTCATGGGACTCATTACCTTATATCTGTTCATCATCGAGAGAGACAAGGAGAGGTGAAATTGTAAAGAGAGAGAGAAAAACAGGAAATGAGAGGTGCATGGTTAGAGAATAACAGACGCGCTCTTTATAAAGGTATATGCATCATCTACCTGGCTAGATGCCATTCTCGTTCATAAGTGGCCTAGTGAGGTGTGCACGTCCTCTGCAGCACACTAAAACAGTCTGTTTTCCTGCATACAATATATTATATGACAACATCTGCTGTGGCAAAATAATGGATATTCTACGGAATAAAAAGGAAATATTTCAC
The DNA here is from genome assembly GCA_963921515.1 of Calotriton arnoldi. Taxonomy (NCBI): domain Eukaryota; kingdom Metazoa; phylum Chordata; class Amphibia; order Caudata; family Salamandridae; genus Calotriton; species Calotriton arnoldi. Next base: position 696,082 of record CAWUFW010008741.1, read on the forward strand.
CACAGCTTGCCAATATGATATATAATATTCTTTGCTCATTAGGCTATTGTTGGTCCTGGCCCTTTTTTCAGGGTTATTACTAAACATTTTGCCTTCATCCGCTCATCTTTCTGACCTTTTTTTTTGCTTTAGGACTCTGGGCACGTTACCACTGCTAATCAGTGCTAAAGTGGGTATGATCTCTCCCCTAAAACATGATATGATTGGTTTCTCCATGATTGGCATGTTTGATTTACTAATAAGTCCCTAGTACAGTGCACTACAGGTGCCCAGGGCCTGTAAATCAATTGCTACTAGTGCACCTGCAGCACTGATAGTGCCACCCACATAAGTAGGCCTTCAAACATGTCTCAGGCCTGCCACTGCAGAGCCTATGTGTACAGTTTTAAACTGCCATTTCGACCTGGCAAGTTTACCTAGTTGCCAGACCTAAACCATCCCTTTTATTACATGTAAGGCACCCCTAAAGTAGGCCCTAGGTATCCCCATGGGCAGGGTGCAGTGTACTGAAAAGGTAGGTCGTGTACTTGTGAGTTTTACATGTCCTGGTAGTGAAAAACTGTTAATTTCGTTTTTCACTACAGCAAGGCCTATCTCTCCCATAGGTTAGCATTGGAGCTGCCTTGTAACACTTTACAAGTGTATCTTCCAATTGGGAGCAGATAGAAAATTGGAGTTTGGCGTCTCTGGACTCCCAATTTAAAAACACATCTTTTAGTGATGTTGGTTTTTGAACTGCATGCCTGAAAATGCCACTTTTAGAAAGTTGCCATTTTTTTAATTTAAGCATTCTGTGCCTCTGCCTGTCCCTATAGTACATGTCTGGGTGGGATGACAGCTGGGATTTGTGAATTCACTCTACAGTCACACACAAAGGGAGCTGAGGTGTGCCCTGCATATCCTGATGGCCTATCACCAGGCTGATGATCCTTTCTGAGCTAGAGTGGTGTGAGGAGCTGAAACTTACACCTAAATAGGGCTTTTGCTGTCCCCACACAAAGAGCTGCATACCCCCCTCTAGTGCGTCTGGAGCAAGGGCCAGGAAGGGCAGGGTCCTGTGCACTACAAAGACCTTTCTTTGAAGTCTCCGTACTTCAAAGGCCAAAATGGTTACACTTACTGGACCTCTGACACCATATACTCAGAACACTTCTGGACTGTTGACATTCTGCCAGGAAGAAGACCTATTGTGCTGCCAGGAAGTACTGCCACTTTTCTGTTTGCTTTGCTCTGTTGTCGTGCTGCTTCTTGCCTGGGAGTGAGAGGATTGGACATTACTCTCTGCATCCTGCTTTCTAAAGATTCTCCAAAGGCTTGACTGAGCTTGCCTCCTGTTGCTGAAGTCTCCGGGACATCAAAGACTTCACCTGCATCTTGCTACCAGCACCTGGATTCCTGTGCTGTGAGTCCTGTCTTGCCAAGTGGTGCCAAATCTAGTCCTGGGCCATTCGAGGTGAATTTGGTGCTGCAATCAATGCATCGCCTTCAAGCATCAGTTCGGAACCAGAGCATCCCTGCCTCATCGATGCACCGACTCTGCCTGCACCAAAGCCGTGGACACCGCATGGTGAGTGAGCGATGCACTGACCTCGACATTCATTGCAGCCCCAACTTTCCTGTAGCGTCTCCAAAGAACCGCAGCTGCGCGAGCCACGAGCACTGCCTCACCGAAGTCTGTGAGTCCCCACTCTGACTCTGACGCAACCCGGCCCTGAGTGGCTTTTGGCCAACGCATTTCCTTCAGCCCAGCGGTTCGACATCGACGTCTAAGAATCAACGCAGATCGCTTTTGACATTGACATATCATCAACACTACGTCGCCTCCAAGAAAACGAGGCCTTGCATAAGCAATGACACATCACCTGCTCTGTGCAACGCATCATCCTGAAGTGGCAAAGTTTCAATGACTCTGCACTGCCTTAAGGAACCGACACCTCACATGCATACGCGATTCCTCACCTACCCTGTGCCACGCATCGAGTTTGATTTCCGATGCATCCAAGGTACTGTAAGGGGGCCTGCATGATTCCTGTATCCGGCTCATGCTCCATCGCGGTCGGACTGAACTTTTGGATTTGTCCCGTCAAGTGCGACCAGATAGTCCCAGTGGGAGCTATAGACTTCTAAGCTCTGCATTTTGGTTTAATCTTTACAAATTCATATCTTGACTTGTATATGTTAGATTTTTGTCATTTTGGTCTTGTTTTATTCAGGTAAATATTGTCTATTATTCTAAACTGGCGTGGAGTACTTTTGTGGTGTTTTCACTGTGTTTCTGTGTCTGTGTGTGTGTTTATGTGTGTGTGTGTGTGTGCACAAATACTTTACACATTGCCTTTGGGGTAAGCCTGCCTGCTCTGTGCCAAGCTACTAAGGGGGTGAGCACAAGATATCTTTGGTGTGTAACTTACCCTGATTAGATTGTGGTCCACTACTTGGGCAGGGTGCATACCTCTGCCAACTAGAGACCCCATTTCTAACAGCTATCAAAAATGAAGGGTACTACAATATGAAAGTTGGGGTTTCCCATTGGGGTACAACACAGTTATATGATAACAGCAACATGTTAACTCGGTATAAGTGACACACGATGTGTCATAAGCACTCTGTTTATGAGGTGTGCCATTCTTTAAGAACTCACTATTTCTGGCCTTCTACGTTGGTTGTCCAAAGCTTTTGATCTCGGATGTAGGGATGACCCTCCAATGCATCATTTTGAAACGTGGGCTATGATTCCATTAACCTGCTGACCAGAAATATTGATAACTATCAGGCTGCATGTATCAAGTAAGGTGTTACACATGTGGGGCACTTCTGCAGCCTACCAAAGTTTTGTCACTTTCAGATATGGGGAAACCACTGGCAACACAAACCTAAAGAGGTAATAATAATGTGTTGTTTTGGCCTCTTCACAACTTCACTGAAGCTTCATCAGCTTGAGTGAGCAAAGACAAATTTTGTGTGGACTGCAAGAGAAGATTGTGTAGGGAATGATATATGTCATAATTGTTTATTTATCACAATATAAAACCCATCTGCAGGAAACAGGAATACTAATATCTGTGTTTCTCTCAAGACCATTTTTTTTACCGCACTCCACATTTTACACTCGAATCTACAGCTCGTTGCCTATGCTTAGAGATGAAGTGACCTGACAAACAGCCGATTGACTGACAATGCTTATTCTGACATTTAGGTGCATATTTACAAGCCCTGTGCGCAGGCAGAACATCACTTTTTATGACGTTCTGGTGGTGCACAAGGCTTAGATAGATCTAAACGGCCACGTAAAGCAACCCTGCATGACTTTTCATGACCTTGTAGGTATGGCGTAAGGCGAGGCAGCGCAAGTCACTGCCTTGCCTTACTCTGCGTGAAAGGGGCATTCCATGGGTGTTGCTATGGGTGTTCCCACTCAACATCCATATAATTTGACGCTGCCCCAGATTCGCAACATCAGGTAAACCTGTGACAGCCCCAAAACCATGCACCTCCCTAGAGCAGGCGTAACGAGGAGAAAATGTCTACATTTCTTCTAGTTTTTTCCTCTTTCCTCATGTGCTGCAATCTGCAGCACACATAGAAAGAGGAAATCGCCTCTATTGAGTGTTTTTGTCAGGAAGGTGACCCTTCCTGCACAAAAACAATCATGCCAACAACACAGACACCGTTGCACCATGGTGCAAGGGTGCCTGCATTGGCGCATGGCTGCAAAATGTGTGGCGGCGCTGGCTGAAAGACAGGAATGCACTGTATCTTGTAAATACGGTGCATTCCTGTCCTTTCAAATTGGCGTATGGCAGCGAAGCAAAATGATTTGCGACAATGCCCTATTCCAACTCCTTGTGAATATACCCCTCATTTTCTAAATTTGGACATGTGGGAAATTGATGGGTGCATATGCACTCTTGGCCAAGGTGAACTGACATACAGAGAATATATGCATTGCTTGGGAGCTCAGTCTGAACGTTTGGGAGGTCTGGGGAAAATGCTCAGACTGAGCTTGGCACATAGACGCGGCAGCACTTTCTGAATTTCAGAGGAACTAGCCTGTTGAACATATCCTGGTTTCCTACATGTGAGTATGCTTCTGGTTACATGCGTTCAGCATTCATTCGGTTTCGAATTGTGCACAACTGTGGTCCAGCATGAACAGCCTGGTCTGAGGTGAACTGTTCAATAGGGAAACCAGTGAACTGCCTGACACAGTGTCTGTAAAGCTAAAAAGGCTGGGGCAGAGTTATTCACACACCAGACAGAATATACCTGTATGGCTCAGCTCTAACAAGAAACTAGCTTTTCACGGAGTTCACAAATGTTTCCATAAGCCAATCCAACCATAAAACCAGGCAGGATGTACTTGATTTATTGACATGATTCACAACGTTGAAATTGAGAACATAGTCGATTTGTTGCTTAATATTTTGTGAAAAAGTCAATGTAAAACCGCAAACATTTATTATTATGTGTGATTGGTCTAATTTGTGATGCATTTACTGAAAGAGCTACTACCTAAACGAATATTTTGTCTAATTTTTGATGCATTTATTGAAAAAGCAACTGCCTAAATAAATATATTGAGAGATTTAAGTCGCATCATTCGGTTTGTGCATCCTATGACGCTGTGGCCCTGTCTGTTTGCTGCTCCTTTGAAAATATTCACGACATAGCAGGGTGGGTGAAAATGGAATGTCCTGTTTTTTGTTATTCTGGCACAAGTTATGAGGGCATGAGTCTGCCTTTTTAAGTCTGTATGCAGTCATCTGAAAATTATTTCAGTGTATTCAGTGCTTAATTTGTAAAATATTAAGTTCCAGGGCTCTGACCAGGAGGCCACTGCAGCTTGCACCACCCATCGCCCTTGTTATGGCTGCCAAAACAACTACTAACCATCTCTCTCGCATGTAAATGCAACAGTTCAGATTATTACAGGTCCCCAAAGCTAAAGGAATGGCTGGGGAGGCAGGTATTAGTAACTTTAATGTATATTGTATTCCTAAACTACCGTTGTTCTGCTCATCTCTAAATTAGATGAGCAGCACCACCATGTGGTGGACTGTTCTAAGTATGGTGTTGACAATTAGCTGCCGGTGCCGAGCACCGGAAACCAATTAAGTGCCGGTGCTTAGCACCGGAAAGCCCTGGCTCAAATTAAGCCCCTATCGCCACAACAATGTCACTTTCAGTGACGTTGTTGTGGCGATAGGAGCTTAGCCCTATTCACAAGGCAGCGTTAAGCCACGTTAAGTGGCTTAACGCGGCTTAACGCTGCCTTGTGAATAGGGCCCCCTTCACGCTGTTTTAGCGTGAAAGGGGCGTGCAGTGGGTGTTGCGGTGGGCGTTCCACCGCAACACCCATTGAGTTTGACGCTACCTCCTATTCTCAAGGGCAGCGTAAATAGGAGGTAGCGCCAAACTTAAGACCAGAAAAAATCTGGTCTTAAGATGGCGAAACGAGGAGAAATACTTTATTTCTCCTCGTTTTTGCTTTTTCCATGTGTGCTGCCATGTGCAGCACACATGGAAAAAGCAAAATGCCATGGTTTGTTTATGTACAGGAAGGTGTCCTTTCCTGTACATAAACAAACCTTTTTAAAATGCCGTTTTGTAACTTACATGTAAGTTACAAACTGGCATTTTAGGTTTGTTTATGTGCAGGAAGGGACACCTTCCTGTACATAAACAAACATCCCTGCTTGCAGACACCCTTGCACTCTGGTGCAAGGGTGCCTGCGTTGGCGCTAAGTTGTGAAACTTAGCGCCATCGCAGGGGGAAACGCGAGGCTGCACCATATCCTTGAGAATAGGGTGCAGCCTCGCGTTTCCGAAGTGGCGGAGAGAGGCGTTAACCCAAGAAGGCTAACGCCTCTCTCCGCCACTTCATTGAGAATATGGCCCTGAGTGTATTGCAAAGTGGACTTTTTGGGAGAAAAGAGGCAGAGGGATACGGACCTCATAAGTGACATTAGAGCTGCTTAGAAGCAGTGAGAAACTAGGTGACATTTTCTTGGCATCAGCAGAGTCCCACTTGTGATCCCTGATAGTTCTATCACCACCTCCCTCCTCAAAATTATCAATGCCCTCTGTGTCATGAACTCTGGGGAGGAGTTACCAGTGATATCAGGGATGCCATTATAAAGCCCTTAGTGGCACCGCGAAAGAAGGAAAAACGAACCTCTTTAAAGAGGACATCAGTGGAAGCTCTTTCAAGACCACATTCCACTGATTATGTATGGTGGAGCTGTGCTGCATTGCCTTTGGGAGAAATCAACACTGCCACTCTCATTTTGTCATTTAAGAACTGTCACATGTTTTGCTTTTATACCACAGTCTGGTAATAGAGTTACTACAACCAGCTGTCATGACATTGCCACAAATTTAGAGAATAATGTGCAAGCATTGTTTCTGTCTCTTTTTTACAAATAATTATTGGTGGAAAATTACTCCAGTTTTTGCTCGTGCTCTGGTACTAATATAGATGGAACGTAGAACTTTTATTTTAATGCAAAAATAGCATTAGATGCACTGCAAACCACATTCTTCACATTTCACCGGCTTTTTTTACAGCTTCCAACATATTCTTAATGACCCTCAAAGTAGTATGTATTTAAATGACGAAATGCACCAAATAGTAGTGCATAACCATTCTGAATTTTTTTGTAAAAATGGCCCATTTAGGTAAGGTAAATTTGAGGACCGGCTTAACAGCACAAATGTCTGTGGGGCATATTTTGTTTTGCAGTGCTTTAAAATATGCATAGATTGTGCTTTGGCTTGACTCTCACCTCATGCTATCCACTGGCTATGTATCTTTCCCCCTACCGGGAAATGTTTCCATTCGAATGCATGAGGGGTTATTCAAAATCAGAAAAAGTAATTTAACTATGCCACATGTCACATTCAGTTCTTTATCTTCTATATGCATTCTACGCTGAAAGCAGGTTTTTTTGCTACGTTTTCTTAGTATTGGGAGAGCCAGTTGGGAGGGTTTAATATGCTAAACAATATTTGTGCATACAATGCATGCAAAGTGCAAACAGCATTTGTGAATGCCCATTTGCTTTTTTTGGTACATTAAATTCAGACTTATTAGCTTTGCCAGTGCTTGTTCTACAAGCAACGCAAACCCATTAATACCACATAAACGAATACGGAAGCAATGGCAACATTCAAATAATGCTATTTAGAAGGTGCTCTCAATAGCCAAGCGCCAATGTACCTGACAAATTCCAACTACTGAAGCAATTTTTTGTATAAATCCTTTCCCCGAGACTAGCGCACAAAATTGAAAAAAGGGTGAAAATGGTGCCATATTGAAATAGAAATCTTTCGGCAATAATCCGCAATTCCAAACCCACTGATAGTTCCTAGATCTTTTCTTTATCCACAAGATGGCAGTACTCAACCACGTTTGCTTGACACCTTTACACTTGGCAAAGGAGACGGTTCACTTTAAGAAATCTGTGCATTAGAAAACCGTTTTCCCACCAGCCGAGAAGAAATGGCCACTTCTTTTGCTTCGTTTCCTCTACACGAATGCTTGGGCATGTGGGAGGTACTGATGTCTATTCGCAACACAGGCGGTTGCGAGAAACATCCGCGAACTGGTCAGCACTGGTCAGTTAATGCCGCAGAGATGTGCGAAATGCACAGGGAATGAGAGCTGTATCGCCACCGCTGCAAACCTGGGGGGGGAGGGGGAACTGGGAGAATATGTAAAGGGAGCTCTGTGTTTGTGATCTTGTATCTTCTGCGCTAATACCATTGGAGAATAGAGTGTTGTTTGCAAGTAACTTTCTATTGGAGAAAGCACTCTGGGGCAGATTTACAAGCCCCTTACGCCACTTTTGCGCCGCTGTTGCGTCACTTTTGTGACGCAGCGGCGGCGCAAATCATGCGCCATGCTGCGGGGGATTTACAACGTGACGCATCTAGGGAGATGCGTCACGTTGTAAAGCTCTGCGCCACATGAAACCTGCGTCAGGTTTCATGTGGGCGTGCCGGCGCAGGGGGCGTTCCTGCGCAGGAAGCCCCGTAAAGTGACGCAGTGAAATCTACAAGATTTCACGGAGTCACTTTTACGTCCCTGCTGCGTCAAATCCTTACGCCTGCTTCAAGTAGGCGTAAGGAGTGACGCAGCATGTTAGGTATAGGGCACCCCTGAGCAGTACTGGAGTTACGTCGCACTTGCGACACGACTCCAGTACTGCGCCACCCTTCCGCCGACAGATGCGTCACGCATCTGTTTATCTTTGCGCCATGATGCGCCGCATTGTAAATGCGGCGCATCTGTGGTGGCGCAAGGGTAAACTTGCGTCACGCATCTTCCCTGGCGCATCCCTGCTGATTTGCAGGGATGCGCCAGGGAACGTAAATCTGCCCCTCTGTCCCCAGTAGTGTTGCCTAGTTTTAAGCACTGACCGTGGGCTGGGAAACATTGGGCCTCATTTATGAGGTTTTGCTGTAGGGCAGCGCATTCCTGTCCTTTACCCCTATGCCGGCGCACAATGGGCACCTTTGCACTACGGTGCAAGGATGCCGGTGTTCCGGGGAAACATTTACAAGAGGCTTTTTCCTCTAAAGGAAAAACGAGGAGAAATAAAGATATTTCTCCTCGTTGTGCCTCACTTACGCCTCCCCTGGGGAGGCGTAAGTTTTTGGCGCTGCCTCAGATTTACAATGTCTCGCAAATCTGGGGCAGTGTCAAAAAGCCATGGATGTTGCTAGGAACGCCCCCAGCAACACCCATTGCACGCCTCTTAACGCAGAAAACTGCGTTAAAGGGAACAATATTTACGAGGCCGCATTAAGTAAAAAAAAGTGGCTTAGTGCTGCCTCGTAAATATGGAGCAGGGTCCTGTGCCACGGAACGTCACAAAATGTGACGTTCCGGTGGCGCAAGGGGCCTCATAAATGAGGCCCTCTGCCTGTACGTTGAGAGAACATTCCAAATCAAGGCATATATTGCGGTTGCCCTCATTCATTTTATGAGGTTAATGGGCTTGCAATGCCTGTATTGAAATATGGTTTGTCCCCATATTTGATGCTTAGATTAACCTAATTGCTGGTAACAGGAATCGTTAATTGTGACGTTATATAAAAACTGTGGGCCACATGTACAAGCCCATTGCGCCTCCGCTGCGTCACTTGTTTTGATGCACCGGCAGCGCAATGGACCATTTTAACAAGGCCACGTAAAGTCACCCTGTGTGACTTCTCATTGCCTTGTAAATATGGGACCCTTTCACATATTACTCTGCGTGAAAGGGGCATTCCATGGGTGTTGCTGTGGGTGTTGCCTCGTTTTGTTTCCTGCAGCACACATAGAAAGAGGAAAATGCCATCAATTATTGTTTTTGTGCAGTAAGGTATCCCTTCCTGCACAAAAACAATCATCCCTGCAACGCTGGCACCCTTGCAATATGACGCAAGGGTGACTGCATTGGCGCACGGCTGCTGTTTGTGCGCCGGCGCAGGGGAGAAGGACAGGAATGCGCCATATCTTGTAGATAGTGATACAGCGCATTCCTGCCCTTTTATTTTGACTCATGGCAGTGCAGCAGGAAGGCTTGCTGCACTGCTGTGCGTCAAAATATAGTAAATGAGGCCCTCTGTTTATATCACTTTATGACTCTAATCCAACCCTAGGGTTAATAGTGCAGTGGCAAATTTATATATTCTGTATGGACCTAGCACCAGAACACACCTTAGTTTTATCTCTTTTCGAGATACTAAAGGCCATCATTACGAAAATGATGCAATGGTACCCTGGTGAGATACCGCTCTCTATACTACAGGCCAAATTCATCATTGGATTGTGTTACCCTTGCATCTCACATGGTGTTGCAAGGGCAACATCATCCTTAAATCAGATTTACCAAGCAGCGTGTGGCCACCTTGCAGGGCCCTGAATTTCTTGGAAAATCTGGAGTAAGGCAAGGCAGCACAACTCGCTGCGCTGCGTTACTCTGCCCTTGGAAGGCTTTCCATGGGTAGAGCGTGGGTGTTCCCATGCATCAACCCATGGATTTTGGCACCTTCCCACATTTATCAAGACTGGTAAACCTGGGAATGTGTCAAAATGCTACGTCTTCCTGAAAGAGGCTCAACCAGGAGAAATATCTGTTTTTTGTCCTCAGTGTTTCCTCTTTCTAACTGTGCTGCATTCTGCAGCACACTTAGAAAGAGGAAAGAGCCTCTAAGGATTGCTTTTGTGTAGGAAGGTATCCCTTCCTGCACAAACAATTCTGCCATGAGCCAAGGATGCCTGCATTGGCGTTAGGCTGCACTGAGTGAGACAGCGCTAGGAGAGAGCAGGAATGCGGCATATCTTGATAGATATGGCACATACCTGCCCTCTTCATTTGACACAACGCAGTGCAGCAAGTAATCTTGCTACGTTGCGCTGCAACAATGTTTGAAAAATCTGGGCCTACATGTCATCCAGGCCCAGATTAGTTACGAAGCCCTTGCATTGCCATTGTGTCTCACAAGGTGGTGGAAGTCAATGCAAGGGCTTCAATGAAATTTACTCTTCCACGAAGAACTACTTTGCGTGGCTCTGCGTGGCATAGTAAATCTGCAGTAAGGCAAAGCTGCGCAAGTCACTGCCGTGCATTACTCTGCGCTTGGAATTGCATGGGTGGAGCGTGGATGTTTCCATGCTTCCACCCATGGCTTTTGGCGCAATCCCAGATTTACTTACACTAATAAATCTTGGAATGCGTCAAAATGCTACGCCTTCCCAGGTGAAGCGTAACTTGGAGAAATATCTTTATTTCTCCTCATTATTTCCTCTTTCTATGTGTGCTGCTTTTTGCAGCACACATAGAAAGCGGCAAATGCCTCAGAGGATTGTTTTTATGCAGGAAGGTGCCTCTTCCTGTACAAAAACAATCCTGCCTGGAACACAGGCACCCTTGCACCAAGGGTGCCTGTGTTGGTGCTAGGCTGTACTCAGTGCGCCAGCGCAGAGGGAGCACATGAATGATCCATATCTTAGTAGAAATGGCGCATTCCTGCCCTCTCTATTTGATGCAGTGCAGCATAGCAGGTTGTCTTGCTGAGTTGTGTTGCATCAAACCTTTGGAAATCTGCCTCCCAGTGTTTTCAGACCTGAGATTACCAGATCAGAAAACAACTGACCCAGTTTTACTGGGCGTTCGTCTGCACCTCGTAAAACCACAGAGCTGGGGTCAGGGGCTGTGGGCATGGGCATAGCTCGAGCCCCTCTAGATTCCCTGAAGCACCATGGCAGGGCAGGCAGTGCTCCTCCAAGTAAGGCTGCAGCACATCATTGCCACAGATGCCCTCCAAATCCCCAGTTCCCGACTAGCACTGCCTCCCATGACACAGACCTGCTGATAGCAGGTGGTCAATGTCAGTGGAATAGCTCCCAGAAATGTATTTTATTTTGCCACATATTCCCTGGTCTACATAGTTATTCCCAGTTCTGGGCTCAATATTTTGCAATTGCTGGATATAAGGACAGGGATATTGGCTGGAAAAGAGATTCCAGGACCCAAGTTTCCCCGCACCTAAATCTGACCAATGAGTAAAGAGGCCCTAAAAGTCCATCATATAACAGACCAGATTTATCCCCCCCACAACAGTATTGAAAACATTAGTGTTCTCTTACAAGGGATTTTACAAAGAGAGCAGAAGCACTGATGGTCCAAGTTGCATGACAAATGCAGACTGTTAAGGATGGTGTCGGAAGGTCAGGTGGCTCGAATGGTGAAGGATATGGATTGGCTGTAGGAGTGAGTGATTTTTGACACTCTCTGAATGACGTTTGAGCATGTGTGTACATGAGGTGTACAGGAGATGACTCCTTAGGACAGAAATTTGGGTATTATTCACTTTTTCCTTACTTTAATGCAAGGAATACAGAAAGAGTGTTCATTGTGTGGGTTCCCCGCCTGGGTAGTCTAGGTTACTATATAGTGATAATGGAGAATAGGAACACTGGGGCATATTTACAAGGCCATATCGGCACCAGCACGTCACTTTTATTGACGTTCTGATGGCAATATCCCCTTCTCCTTATTTACAAAGCGGTGTTAAGCCACTTAACGTGGCTTAACGCCACCTTGTAAATAAGGCCCCTTTTCACGCTTCACTTAGCATGAAAGGGGCGTACAATCGGTGTTGCAGTTTGCATTCTGCCGCAACACCCATTGCTTTTTGATGCTGCCCCATATTTACAAGGCTTGGGCAGTGCCAAAAACTAAGACAAGATAATACCTGGTATTAGACTGGTGATTTGAGGAGAAATCATATATTTCACCTAGTTTTTTGCTCTTTCCATGTGTTCTGCATTCTGCAGCACAAATGGAAAGAGCAAATCACCTTTCAAGATTGTTTACATGCAGGAAGGTGTCCCTTAATGCACATAAACAATCGCCCCTGCAGCACAGGCACCCTTGCAACATGGCGCAAGGGTGCCTGCGCTGGCGCTAGGCAGCTTTATTAGCGCCAGGGCTAGGGGAAACACAGGGGTGTGCCGTATATTTGTAAATACGTCACATCCCTGCATTTTAAACATTTCGGAGCGTGGTGTTACCAATTTTGGCATAACACTGCGCTCCCACTTTTTGTTGTAAATATCCCTCACTGTTTCTTGCTTTAAAGCTTAGATGATTTGGTATCCATGACTTGAGGTGCCACTTTGCAAGGATTTTCTTTCTGTAATGTGACCACCACATTAAAGTTTCTATTTTTTGGATTTCATCCCTCAAGTAGCTTATCACTCTCAAGAGGTCCCTCTTTCTACAGAACAGTGACACAAATTTACCAAAATTCCAGGGGTAATGGAAGTGACCTCTTAACACTCTGACGTGTGGTGATATCACACAATATGACATCATATGGCCTTTGATCCCCAGTTACATTACATCAAGTGCTGTCATGCGAATCTTGAACAGGATGGCATCACATTAACACATTTTGAAAGACAAATTAGTATATTTCCAGCCTATAAGTGAAGTAAATTGTTATGGATTTTTATTTTTTGAGCTGCAGGAGGATACCTGTAGGTAGACTCCATCTTTAACATTACCAGTTGATAAGTAAATGGGTGGGCAGTCCTCAATAGTTATATAATTGGAGGAATGTCATGTTCCCTCGTTATATCTCACATTCTCATGTTCTGTTTACCTCCTTTTACCCCGCCAAACACATAAAAGTGCACTCATCCACTCAAAGGACACCAGCAAATGATGTACTTTGCACCAGCTGGTGACACTTTGATTAGATTGTCGAGACCACCTAAAACGGAAGGAAACAGTTACTTGGTTTCGTCCATCCAGATTAGGCCATTAAGGCACCGAGTGGCACCTTCACGAGTGCGGGATCTCTATCCCCCCATAGGCAAAAGACTGTGACACTGGAAGCTGGTGCATTTCCAATTTGGAGAAATGTTTCCCCCCAAGTGGAGGTGCGAACTGCAGTTGCTCCCGGCAGCCAGCTGTGGGTGCACACAAGGCACCACAAGACCCCTCGGGTCCAGTCACGATGTTACCAACAACAGAGACTCTTGTGGCGTGGGTCAGAGGAGAGGGAGCCAGGGACCTGTGGCTGAGGCCGCGATGTCAGGCACTGTTGTCCTCCCGTTCTGGAGGTCGGTGACATTCTAGGATTCCAGCTCAGGTCCTGCAGTTTCAGCAAATGTCCCCCAACACCCCTCGGACAACACCATACGCTATGAAATGCGAGCTAGCACAGGTTTCCGGTTGCAAGCTTGGGTCCCTTGGACTCGGCAAACTTCACCAGCACTCCTCGAACTCCTCACGTTATGGCACCCCAGGTAGGCCACTGATCTTTACGAGCACACTCCTTTGCACAGTGTGATTACTGAATACGTCAGGATGGTCCTTGTCCCAACCAACGATAACTTCCACCAGTTTTCACCGCACCCTGTGTGGTCCTTACGATCTTGTGGGGAGATCATTTCTGTCCCTGAGATCTCGTAGACAGGAGGCCAGCCAACCAGTCCTTGGAGAGTGCTTCGGGATCCAGACCATGACAGTTGTCAATTAGCTGCAGGCCAGCAACATCCAGGCAAAACCCACCAAGTGATAGTCCCCTTCCTGGAGCACGACAAGCCCCAGACCACCACAAGTCTGCATAAAATCCAGTTGCAGTCCCTCCTGCCCCAATGGTTCCTCTTGTCGATGTCCCAGCGTTGAACCAGCGTAGTATGGGTCCAATCCCAAAAGCGTCTCTAAACTCCTGAGGACAGAGCCCCAGTAGTTATACCCACAATGTCCTTCGAAGATGGGATCAGTTCAAAAGACCACCTTTGAAATGCACAGACCCCCTCTAAATGTTGTCCTGTCTTCCATTCTACCCTGGGAGGCTTGATCAATATATTTAGTGGGGCCAGGACCCTGCTCCTTGAAATTCAGGTGTCAATTCTACCCACTCTTAACCTTCCTAGGAAGGCCCCTCAGAGCCAGACATCTGCAGTTTCCCTTGAGCCTCTGGTTTATAGCCATCTATCAGGAATGCACAGATGTAGCTGTCCCCCCTCAGTACCTAGATGTGGATTGGAGACAGGCCGACAGACACAGAGAGAGCCCACTTTCCCAAAATGCACAAAATTGTTCTCCATATTCATTATATTTCATGTGTGACGACAGGAGTTTTTTTTGTACATGTTGATGTGAGAGGTCTATGTTTCCAATTTATTATGCCAATTGCATAATTTATGATGTAAGGCTCTCGGTATGAAATTAATTATGCCCAAACATGTTGGGACCACGTGCATATCATGGAAAAGAATGCCATCGAGGATCGGCATTCAAAACGTTGTATATGAAGTGAGTCGCCGCAAACGATCAGTGTCCTGACACGGTAAAGATTCTGCTGAGTCTTTACCGTGCATCTATTCCATGATATGCATGTGGTCCCAACATGTTTGGTCATAGTTAATTTTATACTGAGAGCCTTACATCATAAATAGCGCTCCCGGTTTTATGGTATTTATTTTTTTAACATTTCCGTCTGTATTTATCCATATTTATTTTTTTGTCATTTTATCTGTATTTATCCACATTTATTTTTGTTGCAAGCAAAAAAAGACGCTGCAGCTAGTATTTTTTCACATTTATTTAAATAGACAATGGGCACTTGGTTGTTATAAGTTTAGATGGGTAAATGGGTTATTGCTTTGAACAAAGAGGTCCTTTTGTTACTTACAGTTCATAAATTGTAATCCTTCTAATTTAGCACAGTGAACTATGAAAGTCATGTGGCTCCTACACCTTGTAACCCCCACTGTCTTAATTAACACATCCTCCACATTGATTTACACACATATGACTTATTGTCAATGTATAATGGGTAACTGTGATATAAAGCGCACTGACACCCTGCATTGGGATGAGTAGCGCTATAACACTATAAAAGAAATAAAGCAAAATAAAGGTATTTAAATTATTATTTGTGTAAATACTGGGACACACCAGTACATCTAACATTCCTACAGTGCATGCCTATCTCTTTTATACAGGGACTGAAGAGCATGCCTCTTTTAAGTGCCTGAAAAGTGATAAGCTGTGTGCATTTGTTTTCCCTCCATTGCTTTTAGGTGTGAATCTTCTCCCCACCCCATAGCCCCAGCCAGGATACTACAACAAAAGGAGGCCTGATGGCCCCTTACCTCTCTGCCTTTGTTATGGCACCTCCAGGAACGGTGCACTTCAACGCTGTTCAAAGAATGACAAGAAAACAAAAGTAGCGCTTAACTGGCAAACTCTGTAAAGAGGTGCCAATGTGTTGGAGTGTGAATGAACCCAATCTGGCTACTTTGCGTCCACTGTGCCTTGATTTATTTATTTTTACATGCTTTGAACAGTTTTTTTCTCCATCCCTTGGCTGCACTTTGCAAGAGAAAAATGTCAGACAAAGACGACATTTCCAGCAAAAGTGTTTCTTTCTTTTTCGTATCCAAAAAGCTAGCATCCGAAGCACCTGAAACCTGGCTGACCAACCCACAAATGCAAACATGCTACGTTAATATAGCTACAAAAAATCTCTCAGTTAACATATTTACTAGCATTTTTCCGTTTATATTTATAAATACAGACAAAGGAAAAATATTTTTCCGTCTGCATTTATAAGCAAAAATCCGTTTAAACGGAAAACCGGGAGCCTTAATCATAAATTATGCAATTGGCTTTGGATTATTACTCAGTATATCACTTCTGACATCTTTCTTGAAGGGTCCTATGTCTACATATGAATATTGTTGTCCTGAAGATGGTCTTATAGACACATAGCACAAGAAGACCGAAACGTCGACCAAATACCCAATTTTGTCCAGAACAACATCGTCTGTAATTCTTTGCCTAATATGTAGGAAGAATTCTGTGTATATAATAGATGTTGTTAATGGGTATTATACTAGAGTAACCAGTAGATGTAGTTCTCCTTAGAAGACTGTCAACCTCTGATACTCTTGTCTCTGTAGTGTACTGTACCCTCAAGTTTGATTCATTTGAATATAAATATTTCTTTATAAAAAATAATGCACCCTTGTGTACATGATTGATTCATTCATTTTTCTGATTGTATAAGACTGTCCACATTTGTATGTTGAATCCACTAGTTGGGATTCATAATTGATATTGTGAATTATTTTTCATTTAGTAAAGTAAATTCCCTTGCAGGTACCTTACTAGATAATATAGTTTTACCCAAACCCACAAGGGTATATCGGGTCACCCAATAACATTTATACTTTCCCAAAATGGCAATTCCAGATTAGTAATGTCAAATCCACTCAAACTACCAGAGAGGATTTGGCATTACTAACCCATCGATCACAAACACCATACTGCTACTTTTCAGCACGTCGGAAATACAGCTCTAGAACCTTTCCACAGATCTCCCATGTTAATCAATGCGAGAATCAGGCCTCACCCATACTGAGCACACCATCTGGGGTCATTCACTACTAAGGCACGTAGTGCACATATGCCCATGATCTGCCTCTTCCCGACACCGCGTCCTGCCCGCAGGGAGCACTCCGATGTAGTGAGAGACATGCAGAGCCTTGGCAAGTAACTTTTAAATGCCAAGCTGAGTAACAGTAACCTGCATTCACAGGCCCAGCCATGGCAAACCTGTGGTACGTTTGAAGAGCTACCTCCATGTGTGGCACAGCTAGTGCTGCATGCCCATGGAGGAGCATTTGAGTTACATGCCCTAGGTATATGTCTTACTACTAGACAAGGGACTTACAGCTAACTCAAATCTGCCAATCATGTATACACCAATCACCAGTATGTATATGAGAAACACGGGGCTTTGCTACTGCATGGCAGGGAAAAAGCTCTCTAAGTCCTACGCCAGCAAAACAAAGCCCAAAAAGAAGGTCAGAAGCCAAAAAGTGAGGAGAGATCATGCCAAAAGATGCCAGGTCTAACATTTATCATGTAATACTAACACAATACACATAAGTGCACCTCGGATTCGCCCTTCACAGCCTTAGGTCAATCCTGTAGTGTGGCACAGATCAGTCAGGTGTACCCAGAGGAACATGTGTAACGCATTTCACAGTACCAGCATTGACAATAAGCAAGTGATACAACTCAAAAGAAATCCTGACACCAATTTATAAAAATAAGTTGTATTTCTAAATAAATATTGACACCAAAATGAACTTGATACAATACATATGAACATAGTTATCGAATTGTAAAGCATTAAAGAATAAATGCAATAATCACTTTTCATACATTTACCATGGCAGTGAATGGAGACAAACTTAAGTCACAGTATGACCGTCAAACACTCAACATTAAGCAATTGAGAAATACTGGTGGGTGGGCACTATCATCAAAAACATTTACCATGGTGGTCAATGGAGGAAAGACACTTGGTTAGAGGATAACACCATCAAACATTTACCATTAGCGTCAATGAAGAAAAATCACATGACAAAAAGTCACTTGCAGGGTGAGTTCCCGAGAACCCTCTTGTGGTTAAGGTCTATGGGGTCCCTAGATCAAGTTTCTATAGACAGTACCTTTTTACCTTGTGCAGGGAGTCCGGGTGCATAGGTAGTCTTGATGTCCTTAGAAAAGACCGGGAACCGCGACTGCTGTCAATCAAAGATGCAGCAGTCTGCAAAACCACACTTGGAGATCGATCAACTCTTTACCCTCAGAAGGCAGAGGTCTTTGGGATCCAAGGAGCCAGATTCCACAGTTGGAATTTTGCTACCATGTCCGGCAGCTCCGTGTGCAGAGGTAGCCTTGCAGCTTTCACTCACGGGAGGGTCACGCCAAAGATGTTTTGCCACTCAATTGAAGTCGCCTTCTTCAGGATGCAGGATCTCAGCAGTGGGGCCATTGGCAACATTGTGCACTATTGCTGAGAGTTGCTCTGGAGTCATTGAAGTCTGGGAAAGGATTGGTTACCTAGCTGGTGACCAACAAGTCTTAGCAGTGGCAAAAGTAGTCCACAGGTACTTTGTTGGCTGGAAGTCGACAGGAGTAGTGTAGCAGCTCGAAACTTGGTGTGAGTCTCACTACAACTCCTGGGGTGCAGGTCACTGTTTCTCTTTGGGCTTGGTCTTGAGGGGCCCAATGGGTTGCACTTCTTATGACACAGCATGACGATTCTTCTGCAGGTTGCAGGGGACTGATCCCACCAGTCCAGGGTAGTCTGCTTCGGTTTCTAGCATCCACTGGGGTCCCTCTTGCAGGGAGCATTGAGTGTAAGCCAAGGACACAAGGCGATCACACAATTTTAGTATAGGGTCTATCTAGGGCACTTAAGTGTCCTCTCTCTGCATTTCAGCAGAGTCCAAAGTCCTGTTGTCGGTGACATCTTCCCTTTTGTGCCTTTTCTCGGAAGGAAAGTCATAAATAAGGTTCTGATGCCAAGGAACCCCTTAAATTCTAGTTTAGGGGCATTGAGAGTGTGAGGGACAGTGGCCAATGGGCTGCTGGTCCCTGTTGCTAATCTGGCCCTGAGGGAATGACTGCCTGTGGGAATACATCACCTTTCTACTTAGAATCCTCTAATTCAGGGTCTGCCAAAATGGCAGAACACTTTCTTGGCTATACAGACCTCCTAGCTCACTCTAAAGGTGTGGCTAGCCTTTTGGGGTTGTACGCCTCCTGACTACATCATTTTCCCACCTCTCAGATTGAACAGGACAGGAGGGCTTTGTCCTTGAGTGGGGGGACAAGAAATTACATATCAAGGGCAGTGAAGCCTATGAGGCTCACCGCCTTGATCACTGTAAACACTAGCCATCCTGGGAGGGTGGGGGTGTGACCTTTGTCCTGTCCAATGCCTTTGTCTCCCATCCTGTGGAAGTGCTAGCACAACCTGCAGGAGGGCAGGCTCTTGTCTTGGCGGCAAACAGCTTGGGGAAGCCTGCCAAGGCACTGGTTCTCTGTATCTCAGGGAGGCGCCTACTCAGGGTGGCACCCCTGTGCATGCCAGCTCACCCTTCAGTGTCAGCACTGAAAAAGCATGGTGTTTGATATCAAACATGACACGATTTGGTGGTACTATAATGGAGCTGGCTATCTCAAGTTTGCTTGGTAGCCAGCCCATGTTATCCTATGGACCGCCGGTCACTCACAGTAAAACCATTCTTGACAGGGCTACTGTGGGGATATGTATGTGTAACATATATATCCACACCATTAATATAATGCACCCTACCTTCTAGGCTATAGAAGGTATACCTTAAGGGTGACTTACCTATATTAAGGCAGTGGGGTGGCTCTGCAGCACATGGTGTGTGCAGAGCACTTCTTGAGCAGACGGGCTGCTGGTGCAGGCTGCAGTGGAAGACCTGCTTGTACTTTTTACTTAGGTCACACAGGGTGGCACAATAAAGTGCTGCAGCCCTCGTGACCCTTCTTATCACCCTTGCCCTGGGTACCATTGGTACCATATACTAGGGACTTACAAGGAGTGATAGTGCATGCCAATTGGGTGTAGCAATTCACAGTTAAAATTTAGGCGAAATGGCACCGGGGCCTGGTTAGCAGGCCCCAGTGTACTTCCAGATCTAACAAGACAGCATCTAGAGCAAAAAGTGTGTTTGGCAGGGGTGGGGGGGGGGGGGTGACCATGACAAAAAGGGTACTTTCTAACAACAACCTTTCCAAGGACTCATACTGATGACTAGTAAAGTTTATTTTTAATCAAATTCCTTGCTGGAGCATATCCAAGTTAAGGTGAAGCTCTGCAGATCAATTCAACTCAAAGCTAATGCTCGAGTTGACCTGTTCGATTTTGATGAGTATATAAAGGTTGGCCAGGGCCTCCTCAGTCAAACACTGTTAGCAGTTCACAAATTACACAATGGACTACTACAGAGGGATTACAGGAACCCTCTTCCTAGTTCATTGTAATTCCGAACATAGTAATGTTGTTGCTTTGTGAAAAACCCTTCTAAAGACTTGGGGGGGATATTCACAAGAACGTGTGCTAAACATCTCCAAAAAATGTTAACGCAACTTTACACATCGCAGCCTATCACGTGAAAATAACCCCTTGTCAACCAGGAATTCACAACACGGCGGTAACATGCGATAGTCCGCCGAAAACGCGGCCAATGTCCGCTATACAACCACCTCGACGGAGATAAAAACACAAACCACAACACCAAAAAACATGCAGTGAGCCCATTCGCGATGAGGAAAGCTGCGAAAAGCACCTCCAGGCCCGCAACACACCCACGGCAGGCGGGAATAAGCACAACAAAAGCAGGAAAAAATAGACAAACCAAACAGAAAACAACAGCCAAGCACAATGGAGGCAACCTGAGCCAGTATACAACCCCACAAGCCCCATTGGCAACAAAACATTGTACATGGCAGGCCATCATGGACAAGGTCAATGCAGCCAGATAGCGGAGGAGGACAATGGAAGAAAACCCGAACAGCCGGAATGATGCGAAACGCACAAACAAGCAGAAATACGCCAACAACAAGAAGGCAGCAATGCACACCCGAGGTGGGAGTCCAGCGCAACACCAGGAGCTGGATGACATGGAGGAAATGGTGTCCACCACATCAGTCTGGAGATGGTGGCAGGAGTCGGGGACCGGAAACTGCCCAAAACAACAGACACCACAGCAACAGGGAGAGGAATGACCAGGGACTGGGGGGACGGGGGGAGATGGGCACAATGGCACACATGCACAATTAAGCACAGCACAACTGCAGACAAACCATGCTCAAGAGTAACAACACCAATCAAGAGCACAAGTCACACAACCCGGCAATATCACACCACTGAACAAGCAAAGAAGTGAAAACCACACTGCCTGAAAGGGTGAAGGGTGAGCCAAAGCAGAGCTGAAGGGACATCTCCCACACAATGCAGCACACACATAGGAAGCAGAGCACCCCAACATCGAACACAATGTGGTACGACCAGCAACATTTGCACAACCCAACACAGAACACAAGTGCAGCCGCCTGTGGCCGGTAAATGGCCATACGCATCTGGCAAAGCACGAAACAGGGACATGACAATGCACAAGTACAAACCCACAGCCCTGATGGGCTAGCAATGCACGTATGGCAGGGATCCAGAGAGTCCGTGACACACACATTGGCATACAAATCAAGACTCAACACAGTTGGAGGCAAGTGAAAGTGCGGAAACTTTATCAACAAGTGCGTGTCAGTACGGCCAAGAGAAGTGCCATGAAATGCAGACCAATGCAGCCGCATGTCTGAATGAAGAACTTAGGAAAGCGCCCATGTCCACCCCGGGGGAGTCCATCACCAACACAAGTCAGTGTTGTCCGTGCAGGGATCAGGAGTCCAGGCCAATGCAGCCATGTCCACTGTCCTCTTGGGACATGTGACCAGATTCCCAACATGCAACCAGGCGACAGGACACGTGCAATGGGTCACATCCAGTTGTGGCTGCAGGTACCTTGTCACTCGTCCATGAACGGCAGTGCAGCAGCGTAGGCCAACATCTCCAATGAGAGATCGTTGTCCACCACATCTGACATGTCGTCGACGTAATCCATCAGCTGACCCGGACAGATGTGCTGACTCCAACCCCTGGCCCCAATGTGCACCAAAGCCCAATCGGGTAGCAGCACAATGTGCTCACTGCACACAACGACTCGTGCAATCTCCCAGGTCCAGTTGCCAGCATGCATGCCAAACATCCATGCATGCCATAAACGGGCATCACGGTGACACTCCTGGTCGTGTGCCAACAGGGGGCGCACACAAACGTCAAAATCCAGGTCAGCTACAGTCACGTTGGAGAGGCAGACATCCATGGTCCACTCGAATATGCACGAGCGACAATGCAACACAGGCTGAACGCAGGTGACGTTCGCAAGGCGGAAGCTCAGCCAGTAACTGATCCGCAGCACTGCCAATGGCAGTGCCCCCAGTACATGCAGCAGACGTGCACGGTACAGGTCCACGTGACTGGAGTCGAGCATGTGTCCGGGATGGTCTGCCATTGCGTCAGTGGCTCTGCTTGAAGCAGCACTGGCTTGCCCTGCGCTAGTCCTGTGGATGAAATGGCACAGCTCGGAGCAATGAGTAGTGTCTGTGTGCAACGGGTGCAGGCCTGGGGTGGGGTGGGAGTACGTGTGAAGGCCATCTCACGCATGCTAACTACGACCAAGGACTTCTGCGTGTGGGATGTGTACACGTTGGTCTCACGTCGGGCAGTGCGTAGTGTGGGAGTCGCAAGTAAATGCTATCGTATCTGTCAGGGGATGCTGGCCACATGCAAGTCCCAGCTCGGAGCTGCAGAAGTGCCACCTCCTGATAGTACAGACAAAGGACCCTTCATCCCTACAGTAACTTCACCATCTGCATGCATTCAGGAGATGTACAGAGGCCTGTCGTGGGTGTGGTGGGATGTCTGCGACCCTGGGAATCATGGATGATATGCCCAGCACGTGGCACATGAGCGGCCTCACTGTGTGTTACGTTGCCTCACAGCTGCTCCACCCTCCCACGAGCCCCCACACTTGTGTGCGCTGCGCGGTTGTATCACGTGCACTCCTACAGCACACCATTGTAATGCCTGTCCGTGCATGTCCAGCGGCATGCCAACAACACCGTGACGCTGGCCTTTGAAGGTGTGCGGCCAAGTGAGTGTAGGCCAGGGCGGACACAAGTGTACAGTCCATGGCTGGCTGTGATCACGCTGCGAATGAGGCTAGGCAACTGACTCATGCAGCCGCAGGACTGATACACATAACACTTGGCATGCATGTGCCAAGACCCCGAGCGGTCTTGCGCTCCTACATTTCCCCATCCGTGCGGGCCCACCCTCGTGGTGCATGCTACATTGCAACATCGACTACTGTGGCCCTGGTGGCGACAACACCCCAACACAGAGACACACCTGCTCCCCCTGCCGAATCAGCACACCCCTGCGCTGAACTGACGTACGCCGGACCAGCACACGCCGCTTGTGCATGCAGGGGGGGCGGGCGAAGCTACATGTCCAAGGTCACTGCCAACGCTGAGGTGACATGGTATCGTCCGCTGAAGATAGCACACTGTGATGTTGCAGTGCCCGTGCCCATCATGCTGACACAATGACCACACGGACACACTTGCTCAGATGGTGTGAATGGCTACGGGCACGTGCGCCCGGCCACATTTATTAGCAGGCACACATATCGAGTGACACCTGTGTTGGATGTGTGTGGGGTGTGTGCACACCAGCCGGCAAGGGCTGCCTGGTGCAGTCAGAAATCGACAACAGTGTACATCGTAAAGGACACAACCATTCAACCATAAAGGCCCCATGACTTGTGCTGCACAGAGTTAGTGGCCCCGGATGCACAGCGTCCTGCACGGGCCTACCACCATGGGCCGCTGACTTGCGGGGCACTGGGGCAGGGTCACGAGTGCAGAGCAGGTTTCCGTAGATGACAAAGGGGCTTGTCGCGGAGTGTCTCGGTGGACAGTGGAAGGTGTACCCCCAGGGCATGATGCAGAGGGCAGAACCCCGCTGAAACAGTCACTATGGTGGAGATGAATGGAACAGACACATGTTGGACACCAAGTCCGGTCCAGCCAGATGAAGATGCAGAAAACCACCAGGCCATGGACTCAGACGCCACCAAGGTCCAACCAGATAGTGCCCATGACTCATTGCGCACAGAGTTAGTGGCACCAGTGCTGTTAGGGGATGCTGCCTGCGATGAGGCGTGTCCAATGGTGTGGACTCCTCCACATCTTACCCAAGACACAGTTCCACATGTGTGACCTACTGGACCGCAGTGTTGGCCTGAGGCAGCGGTCAGCACAGGCCATTCACCGAGTGTCGCCGGCTTAGGTTGGATGGTCCCACCAGCCTGCGTAGTTCAGGTTCAGTGGCACCACGGGACGCGGACTTGCTGTGAACAGGGTTGATGGCACCAGGTCAGTTGTTGATAGTGTTCGATCACCTCCGTGACTCTGATCCGGCTTTCCTCCGGACTGAGCCGCATCTTCCACTTACTCCTCTCCGTGCGTTCACTGGTGTGGACTCTGCCATTCATGATTGGCGACTAAGTGCTGGATGTGGGACATACTGGTCCGCAGGGTAGGCCTGAGCCCTCATCCACGTGTTGCCGGCTTGCGTTGAACAGGGTTAGTGGCACCACGTTTCGCCAGCTGGCATTGAACAGGGTTAGTGGCACCACGTGTCGCCGGCTTGCGATATGGAATTATGCCTCACTGATCGAAGGGAGTCTGGTGCTGTGGCCGCTGCCACGGACTTGGGGTCACTGCCATTCAAGACTCAGGACACAGTTCCACATGTTGGACCTACTGGGCCCAAGAGGACGCAGATGGAGTATGTAAATGAGAAAGGAGTAATGTGGGCCAGCGTCGGGGGGGCCAGCGATGGTCTGCGGAGGCTGCAGAGAGGTCGCGGGACTGGTGCTTGGAGCTTGCACCGGCATGTGGTGGGCCCTCTATGACACACGCCGGTGTAGGCATGTGAGCGGAGCCTCGTTGGTGCGCTGTGGCCGGCATGACGGGTCGGGGGACCAGCGGCCCGGGGTGCAGCAGGCGCACTGGGACGCAGGCCCGCCGCGCTCGGCGCAGGACTCGTGGCGGGCCGAGAGCCGCCGCACTGGCAGACGCATTGTCCATCCTGAATGAGAACCACGCCCAGTGCGACAGGGTTTTTGTTCACACCCCTACGCAGGCCTGGCATACGCAGGTCCAACCCACTACGCACGCGCATGCAGGGGGGGACGTAACGTGTGACATTTCCGCATTCTGCCCCACAGCCTGTGGGGACATGGTAGCGTCCACTTGCCGCTGCACTCCATGCACCAGCAGTTGATCTCCACATGGCCATTTCCGTGGTTTGCACTCTGTGGTCTGTCCGGCACCTCCACGCCACACCTGGCATTGGGTGGGTTCACATTCCTTGATCACTTGCGGCTCTCGCACATGCCTGCTCCATGCCTCTCCTCGCATCCTGCTATTGTGTGTCTGTGGTGCCATGCCGTGGCTGGGTTGTGGGCATGGCAAGGCCAGCTTCACAATGGAGTCATGTTGTCGTGTCTGGTCGGTTGGCATGTTGTGTGTCATGTTGAATGTAGTTGTGCTGCGTGCCCATTGCCAGTGTTGTGAGTTGCATGACTGTGGGTTGGAGGTGTGTGGTGTGTTCATTTTGGACTTACCAACGGGCACTGCATTTCCATGGGTGCCAGCCTGGGTGCGCTGGGTGATGCTGGACTGTCCGGAGATGTGAGAATCATGCACTCTGCCTGGGGAGTTGGCCACGACATTGTTGAGGAGTCCCGGGCGGTCCACTGTTGCCTGCACATCCATGATATGCATGTGCTTTCTGTTGTGGTAGTTGTGTGCAGTGTCGGCAGGGGGCACGAGGGGTACATGTGTGCAGTTGATTGGCCCTGACACGTGAGGGAATCCAGCTATGGCATAGGGGCCTTGCTTGGTGTCCAGCAGCTCCTGCGCAGTGTGGGTGAAGTGGAGGTGCTGGGGTACCAGGCTGTTGTTGGCATCCAGGACAGGTGTGATGACCTTGTATGGGGCTGGCTGTGTGACTCCTCCGACTCTGGCAGTTGTGGATTGGATGGTACCAGAGGCCGACATGTGCTGCGCAGCTGGCAGCTTTGTCTGCGGAGGGATGTTGGTAGTCCGCTGGGTTGGTACCGTCAGCAGGTGGGGGATGTGGGTCAGGATGCGGGGGATGGTTGTCCTTTTGGGCCTGTAGTGGGCAATGTCCTCCTCTGGCATTGGGTCTGGGTGGCAGGTGCGTTTCAGGTGGGTCCGCTGTCTTTGTGTACGCTGCCTCTGTGGTGTTCCCGGGGGGGGGTGGGACGGGTCCTGGGGGTGGTGGCGGGCCTGGGGTGGGTGGAGGTGGGTGTTGTGTCCCTCATGGGTCTCGGAGCTGCATGGTCATTGTCTCCATGGCATCTGTGGGTCTTCGGGTGTGGCTTTTGGTTGGGCTCCCTTTCATGCTGCAGGTAGTTGTCCTGCTTGACACCAGCAAAAGGCAGGTGTTATATCACTGGTGCTACCGCGGCTTATCGCCTGTTTTTGGTTCGCTTCGCAGATCTGGCAGTTTGTTGTGAAAGTGGTGTTGTGGTTTTTTCGTGTGTTTTTGCACGGGAACGCCTACTCTGCATCTCATTAGGGTTAGTTGGTGGTGTCCACCGTGGTGTTAAATTTTGGGGCAGTTGTCGCGGGAATACTGGCGATGTCTGCAGTTTGCACCCACTTGTGAATGGGGTGTTAAATCTATCTCCACTTTTGATGGGTTAAGGTGGGGATAAATCGGCGGTAGGTCCTTGTGAATATGCCCCTTGGTGTATTAGCTGAGGGGGGGGGTGAGAGCCCAACTCAACTAATAACCACAGTTCTTGCCAAGGTGAAACACGAAAGTAACTAAATAAACCTGTACTGATCCCTCTGGTAGCGTGGTACAAAAACAGACAGGCCTAATTTAGAGACAATGTGTAAATTATTTATGCAGTATTCATACAGTAATAAACAATAACAATACAAGAAAAATTGCAAGCCAATTTAGAAAAATTGACTTGAATTTAATAAATAAAATGACACAAAACAACAAAAATTCAATAAGTAGAACCTGTGTTATGAATGTTTAAAGTTTAAGATTCAAAATAGCGCCAAAAATCGTTAAGCACCAACTGCATGTATCCGGTTGCATTTGACAAGGAAAAAGTCAAAAGTTAAGGCTGACCACGATGGAGAGCAGGACAGATACAGGGACCAGATTCATCCCAGGGAAAACCTTTACCTCTGGACTTAGTCTCTGGAATGGAAGTCTAAAACCCTGAAAAGGACAAGGCAGCCAGCTGTGTCCAAAGAGGCCTCCCTGTTGTCGGAAAACCGCTGGATGAGGTCTTGTTGTAGCTGTTGACTTTTGGAGGTAACATTTTCAGTAGGGAAAATTTGAATTTCATGTTCAGAGAAGGTCCCTTGCCAGTTGAATACTTTTTGTGCCTTCGCCCGTCGAAGATTTGTACCCTCAGGCTTATTCAATTTTTTGAAGATTGGATTCTTCTAGTGTGGTAAGGCTGAAGGCTTTAGCCAAAGATTGCCTGACAAGGCCGGACAACTCCTCGGCAAAGTCCCTCTGGATCAGATTTGCTGCTGCAGAGAAAAATGTAGTGGGAGCAATTTGAATCTATGGCCCAGTGGAGATGCACCCTTGTCAGATCAGCTTGGCAGGTTGTTCCCAGTCATTGCTGGCTCTAAGAGAAAAACATTGGCAAAACGTTTGTAAGTCCCAGTGTTAGACCTGGCATCCTTGGTGTGGTTTCCACTGACTTTTCACCCTTCTGACCTCCTGTTTTGCAGTCTTCTTTTTTACCTGCTTTAGGATTCTGACCACTTTACCACTGCTAAAAACTGCTAAAGTGCATGTACTCTAAACATGGTAACAGTGGCTTATCCACAATTGGCATAGTTAATTTACTTGTAAGACCCTAGTAAAGTGCACTGTATGTGCCCAGGGCCGGTAAATTAAATGCTACTAGTGGGCCAGCAGCACTGATTGTGCCACCCACCTCAGTAGCCATTAAACATGGCTTAGGTCTGCCACTGCAGAGCCTGTGTGTGCAGTTTTTAACTGCCATTTTGACCTGGTAAGTTAACTTACTTGCCAGGCCCAAACCTTCCCTTTAATTACAGATGTCGCCCTGAAAGGTAGGCCCTAGTCAGCCCTACGGGCAGGGTGAAGTGTATTTAAAAGGCAGGACATGTACTTTTGAGTTTTACATGTCCTGGTAGTGAAAACCTGCTAAATTTGTTTTTCACTACTGCAAGGTGTATCTCTCCAATAGATTAACATTGGGATTGCTTTAAAACATCTTTTAAGAGTAATTCCCAATTGGGAAAAGATAGAGTGTTCGAGTATGGTGTCTCTGGACTCACATTTTCAAATCACAACTTATGGTGAAGTCGGATTTGAAATTGTAAGTCTGAAAATGCCACTTTTAGAAAGTTGGCATTTTCTTACTTTAGCCATTCTGGGGATCTTCTTGTCTCTGAATGCACGTCTTGGTTGGGTTGCAGCTGGGCTTTGTGCATTCCCTCTAGACAGTCACACAAAGGGAGTTGGGGTGTTACATTTGCATCCTGATGGCCCATCATCAAGCTGATGGGCCTTCCTGAGGTAGAATGCGAGGTAGGAGCTGCCATATGAACCTGAATAAGGCTGTGCTTGTCCCCACAGAAAGAGCCGCATACCCCCCAGTAGTGAGTCTGGAGCCAGGGCAGGAAAGTCAGTGACCTTGTGATCTTTAAAGGCCTCTTTGAGATCTCCCCCACTTCCAAGGCACATTTGTGCAGAAGTTTTGGACCCCTGAAACCACCAAATCAGAACATTGCTGGAACCAAGGACATTTTGCCAGAAAGAAGATCTGCTGTGCTGTAGGAGGAACTGCCACTTTGGTAACTGCTTCGCTGTGCTGGCCTGCTGCTTCTTGACTGGGAGTGAGAAGGACTGGACCCAGGCTCTCCAAGGGCTTTCTGACTTGTCTCCCGTTCTTAATGTCTCAGGGCCATCAACGACTTCTTTCAACCTTGCTCCTGCTGCTGGACTCAGCCAACTATGAGTCCTCCCTTGCCTGACATGCCAGCTCCAGTCCTAGGGCCTCAGAAGTGGGTTTTGGCAGCTTTTTTACATCGACATCAATGCATCTGTGACTTTGTGCCGATCGGCACTGACTTATCGTTCTTTGACACCGACGCAGTGGCTTCTTGACAGCAGTGTTTCTACTGTTAACGGAGCTCGATGACGATAGCGATCCCACCGCCGCCCAACAGTGACA
Organism: Calotriton arnoldi; assembly: GCA_963921515.1. Taxonomy (NCBI): domain Eukaryota; kingdom Metazoa; phylum Chordata; class Amphibia; order Caudata; family Salamandridae; genus Calotriton; species Calotriton arnoldi. The sequence continues at coordinate 725,384 of CAWUFW010008741.1, forward strand.
GTCTGTGCAGCTCGACGACTGTGATCCTGCTGCTGAAGCCGCTCGATGACGATGCAGCGCCTGCAGTTCAACAGAGCTCGACGACGAGCAGGAACCTCTTTGCACAGCCCGTCGACTATGCATGAGGCTCTCAACGTCGACACTTGCTCCAGCCCAGATATTTCTTCAGCGGGACCTGTCTGAGTCCAGTAGCCGGCAAGCCCTCCATAGCCGGCAAGCCCTCCAAATACCGGCCATCCACCTCCTAACTACAAACATACTTACTCCGAACACTACGGACTGCTTTGAAACGCTTCTTACCCGCGGAAACGACCTCCAAGGACCCAACGCTTCTTCCTCTTGACAGCCTCGCCGCTCCTCTCCAGGATTGAGCCCTCTGAGCCGGTTGGGAAACGTCCCTTCCACCTCCAGATGCACTGATGCCGGGCTGCTCCACCACCAGACACGCCGCACCGTAGCTGGATGAATTTCCTCTGGGATTGACGGGTCTCACCTCGTCACTTTTCTTCTCAACAACGCGGTCGCTGAAGAGACACAGGGTCGCGCCCTGCCTGGGTCCCCCCCTGATATGGCCGCCATTTTGGGTGCCCTTCGGTGCGAGCCGCTACTGCTGTTGCTGACTGTTTTCCTGCCGTTCGCCTCGCTCGAGGTCTTGGAGCATCGCTTTGGTGAGGAGTGGCCCGCCCCAAGATGGCAGCGGTGCCCAGATCTCCTGCGCGGCCCTGGAACAGCTGCTAATGAGACCGGGCGCCGGAAAGCTGTGTGTGGTGTAGTCCGCGGCCCCGATGCGGTGGTATCACAGAACGTGCTCTTTTTCAGGCATATGCAATTGTGTAATTTTATTTCCCCTTCCTTCCCCTCTTCCTTCACCTTTCCAGGCTAACTTCCCAGGCATTTGCAACAATTCTAGTCCTGATGATGATCCCATGATTTGTGTTGGGATCGAAACGTCGTCGACACCTACATCTCTAACTCTTGGTCTATATACATTGCGTTCTTGAGTAGTAGATGTACCCTACATTGTGGCTTTAAAATGTCCATTTAAGTCGTAAAGTCACTTTTAAAGTCACTTGCCTGTGGTAAGGAAATCGGCTGATTTCCCTCTACCCCCTCACGCCATGCTCACTTACTGTTTTTATTGTTCTGTTTATTTGTTTTCCTAATTAAATATTGTGTATGAATAACATGGAATAGCCTCAAATGTCATTGTTACCTTGTGGCCATCCGTTTCTATTTTTTATCCATTAAGGGACCTCTGTCTCTGAGAACTGACCTAAAATGGCGGCCATCGCTGCCATTCCATACCACCTGAGTTAGGCTGTGAGGAAACATCATGGGCCTGAGTGAGGGAATCTGCTCTAATGAACAACGCGTTCCCGATGCTCGCCTAAGGGGGTGAGTAGGACCGAGGTCTGCTCCCTACCTTCCTCTTTGGCCCGCCTCCTAACCAGGACCTCTATTTTTTCCGCTCCGCCGACATTGACATTTATACGACCAGCTCCACAATATGGTGTCTTCCTCATCTCCCCAGAGTCTGGCTTGTTTGGACGCTTGTTCGGTTTGTTTCTTACACTAGTGACTCAGGCCTTATTTCGGTTGATTCTGATGGGCTGTGCCCCTCTCATATGCCCCATCGGTGCCCTCCTCTTGATTGAACTGGGGGCTCTCCAATCGATCTTTATTGTTGATCGCCTTTGACCTGTTTAGCTCCTCTGCTTACTGCTCACTATGCTGCTGTACATACAAATTCTGATCCCACATAGTCTGGCCACTGCCTTCTGAGTTCCCATTAGTTGACGAACTCCTGGCTTGCCCAGGACTCACGGCTTATTTCTCTATTGCAACTTCATCTTGAACGTGTTAACCTTCCTGTTCTATTTCTTTTGTTGCAATGCATAATCTCACTAATGATGTTTTCACCCTGACCTGGCAAACCCTCCTGTTTTATTTCTTTTGTTGAAGTGTATAATTTTCTAATGCTGTTTTCACCCTGATCTTGTAAACCCTCATGTATATTTTCTTCTGATCTTTAAACCCCATCCCCCTTCATCATCCCTTCTCTCTCCCTAACTATTTACCTACCAGCCCTCACTCCCCCCCAATTCCGGCATCCATATATCCCCTGGCTACTCTCTCTCCCTTCTGTCATCCTTTTATCCTTTCCTACTCTCACTCTCTTCGGATAACCATATATCCCTCCCCCTCCTCCTCCCCCACACTCCCATATTTTTTACAAAACATGCATCCCCCAATCACACCTCCTCTCCCCCGACCCTGCTCTCTCTAGACATGGCCCTAACTCCTGGATCATCATATATCCCTCTAATCTCTCCAAAAGTGCCAGAAAACTTTTTAAACACAAACTCTTGATGCATCTCCCTGAAAATCTTATTGTTGACACCTATCACAGTCTCTCCTCTCCTATGAAAACCAACTTTATTTTTTACTCTAAATGGAAAAGCACTTTCCTTCACCACTTTACAATCTCTAAATCTATCAAAATCCCCTAAGGATTCAAATTATCGACTACCCCTTCCTCCGCCTTCCCTGGTGACATCGACATTTCCATTTTCAGGTCTGGTAACATTCTTATTCAAGCCTCCGAATACCATCTCAACATCTTTGATAACCATTTCAGCTCCCTGTATTACAAACTTTCCCAACCCGTTTCTAACATCACCCCAACCCAACTACCCGACTCCCACCTATCTTCACCCTCCTCCCTGGACCTGACCTCCCCTCCTCCACACGTCCCAACTTCCCCCACCGTCATTGAGGCAACCCCAATTCCTCTCTCGGGACCCCTCCCCCACTCTCCAGACATATCGTTGACACTCTCCCCTACTCTCGCCCACACAACCCCTGCCCTCTTTCATATCTCTCCCCCTACCACTTCCCGTCTCCCAAGCACCCTCTCGAGCCCCCTCCGGTCCTCCCACCTTCGCCCAATGCTTCTCCTCCTCCTTCTACTCCCTTCATCTACATCAGCAGTCCCCTGGAATCTCCCACCAAATCTCCCCTTACTCACTTACCTCTCCGTGGAACCCCCAGTGGCCCGTCTTCTGGAGCTCACGCCCCACTTCCTACTGGTGATAACAACCACCCACCGCCTAGCCCTCCTCTCCTCCCTTTCTCTTCCTCCATCCCCTCCTTGGCATTATGGCCCCTGCCCCTTGAACATACTACGGTTTGCCCCCCTACACCTAATTCTCCTTCTCCCAATAATTTCCCCCCTCCCCAACCTGAAGTGACTGATCCAGTTACCCCTCACTCCCTCCGGCCCTCTTCCATCACTTTCCCAGAACACGACACCTCACAGCCCCTCCATCCCCTCCATACCCTGCTCAATAGCTTCCCCCTCATTCTTTCCGATGCGGTCCTCCCCTGCTTCCTGCACTCTCTCTCTTCCCCTCCCCTCACATCAGCTATCACCAGTACTGAACAGCCTTTCCCTATTCTAAATCCCTTTCTCCTCACCCAGAACACTGTCCCTACTCCCGCCACCTGCGTCACTCCCCCTCCTCTCATTCGATTACCTTCCTCTACCAACACTGATCCCCAATCTTCCCCCCGCCTTCTCCACTGACTCCCCCTTTTATCTCATTGCACAAACACTTACCAACATAGACTATAAACTCACGGCTATGACGACTGAACTTTTACGTCTCAGAGAGGACTATCACGACCTTCACTCTAGGACTTACCCCAACCTTATTGACTCATCCCGCCCTTACTCTCATAAACGTTCCCGTCACATACGATGGCGTACTATCCCCCTCTGCAACCGAACTCACAGACCACTCCGGGCTGCTAACTACCTCACCACTGATGACCTTTCTAACCTTGTTAACTCCTACCTTCCTAAGCCTTTAATAACTGACCTCCCTCTCCCCTACTCCAACATCCCAGTGATTATGGGCATAAACAGGACACCCACCTCTCCCATCTCTCCTCGACCGGCAACTCAACTTACCTCCATCCCCTCCCGCGAAATGGCCATTATACCAGTGATCACAGGCACTAACCGAATCCCTTCTTCTCCCATCTCCCCTCTCCCCCTACCCAACTTACCTCCATCCTCCCTAGCAAACCTACAATTGACAACCCCAAACCCCTCTTATGCATGCTTATTTACTGCCGATCGGCAGTCCGACATGCTACTGAAATATCTGAAACTATCCTCTCTGAGGCTATTGACATCGCCTTCCTGACAGAAACCTGGCTTAATGAACACTCAACAGCTATCCTGGACTTACTTACCCCCCCCCCGACTACACCATCATTAGGAAAGACAGACCTGACAGAAAAAGGGGTGGACTAGCTTTAATCCATAAAAATTATCTTCATATCACCACTCTAAAAAACTCTGACCATTCTACCTTTGACTACCTTGGCGTTGAACTCACTCCTCAGGGCTCTCCTCCGATTAGACTACACAACATCTATCACGCCCCTGAAGAACCTCTTCTCTTTGCGGATGAACTTTCTGACCTTATTTCTCACTCCTCCCTCTGTCTCGAAAAATCTTTTCCTAGGAGACTTCAACATCCACTGGAATAAGCCCGAAGATCCTACTGTCTTGCGCCTCTCCAACCTTCTGGAGATTCATGACCTGAAGCAACTCTGCCACAAACCAACCCACATCAAAGGGGCCACACTTGATGCCATCATCTCCAGCCCTGACTTGACCTACCTTTCCAACATTATCCTCACAGACTGGTCTGACCATCACCTCATCCTGTTTCAGATTGCTTCCATTGCCCCGCTACCCCCTACCAGTAATACCAACCACTTGAAGTGGACCAGAAACCTCAATCAAATCCCCCGGTGTTCTTGAATCCAAACTCCAAGCACAACTCCATCCCCCCTCTCTCCCAAAATGTTAACAAACTCACAGAGCACTTTAATAAGACCATTAGTGACGTCCTGGACCAAATTGCCCCTCTCAAACTTAAGCATCAAAGAAAAATTCAGTCCAAATCTTGGTTTAATCCGAAACTCAATCTTGAACGACGACAACTTAGACTTGCAGAGAGATCATGGAGACAACACCCCTCTTCCTCTCACCTTGCCCTCCTCAGATCGGCTAGATCTCTCTACAAGAAACACATTTTCACTGAAAAAGCAACCTTTTTCCGAGCTCAACTGGAGCGTTCCAAGAATCGGCCCAGAGAACTGTTCAACATTGTTAGAAAACAAACGTCATCCGCCTCTCATGAGTTGTTAGCTTCAACTGAGAGATGCGAGGAAATTGCTAACTTCCTCTCTGACAAAATCACCAAAATCGACCAATCCTTCCATCTTCCTTTGATTCCGACCAATCCCCCCCTTGCTCCCAATGTTCCTAATGACACGCCCCCCTTGCGAACTCACCCCCAACCACGAAACCCTCCCATTCTTCCTCCCACCTCCAATTCCCCAGATGACTACCCTCCCAACTTATCACTGAAAAACAATGCCTCCTGTCACAATTTCCGTCCGATGACTGAGCTCGAAGTGTTCAATATCATTTCTAAACTTAAGCCATCCTCGCAAACTAAAGATGTGCTCCCTTCTAACCTTGTTCACCAACTTAATCACATCATTGCCCCTTCTTGGACTAATATCATCAACTCCTCCCTCGCCACTGGTTACGTCCCTGACTCCCTTCAACTCGGTCAAATCACCCCCATTCTGAAAAGCCCCATTGCCTATCCCAACGATCTCAACAACCTCCGCCCATCTCTAACCTCCCTCTTCTCTCTAAAGCCCTAGAGAAATGTGCACTGCTCCAATTGGACAAACACATAGGTAATTTCAGTTTACTTGACTCCCTTCAATCTGGCTTCAGAAAAGGTTGTAGTACTGAAACCGCTATGCTAAACATCATTGATGACATTCAATGTTCCCTCGACAATGACGAGTCCTCCCTTCTTATACTCCTTGACCTCTCTGCAGCCTTTGATACTGTTAACCATTCTGCCCTACTGAACTCTCTTAAAGCCCGCTTCGGCCTTAACGGTCTGGTCCTCAAATGGTTCTCCTCCTTCCTTCAACACAGAGCTCAACAAATCAAAATCAAAGACTGCCTCTCCAACCCTACACCTGTCTCCCTGGGAGTCCCCCAGGACTCTATTCTCTCCCCCTCCCTCTTCAACCTCTTCATGGAACCCCTTACTCTCATTTTGAAACAAGCTGGAATCAATTATCACCTCTATGCCGACGATACACAACTCTACTACAAGATTAGATCCCACTCAGACATCCTTCATCTCAACAACACCCTGAGGAAGATCCAAGACTGGTTCTTCTCCAACCATCTCAAACTGAACCCGAAGAAAACAGAAATCATTCTCTTCTCCCTTAAAAATAACCGACTCCCCATCGAAAGCTGGATTACTGACCTCAATGCCCTCAATTGCTCGCTCTCCCTATCCAACTCGGCCAAATCACTTGGCTTTAACCCAGACAATAACCTTACCCTCAATGACCATATAAAAAATTCTGCTAAAGGAGCTCTCTTCACTCTCCGTCACATTAAGAAAATTAAACCCTTCATTCCTTTTGAGGACCTCAAATGTGTTGTCCAATCTCTTGTTCTCTCCAAACTTGACTAATGCAACGCCATCCTCACCGGAACCCCTAAAGTACACCTAGCTCCCCTTAGATCCGTGCTCCATTTGGCGGCCAGACTCATCACGGACTGCAAACGATTTGATCACATCACACCTACCCTCAAAGCTCTCAACTGGCTACCCATTGATGTCAGATGCCTCTGCAAGACTGCATGCATTACACACAAAGCGCTTCACCAACAAACCCCGCTCTACCTTACTAATAAACTCAGCAAAGCAGGGTGCTCCCGAACGACGAGAAGTTCCAACTCTCTCCTCCTCATCCCCCCTTTGTTTTCTAAGAATTCTACCCAATCTCGCTCCTTCTCTGGGAACGCTCCGAACATCTGGAACGCACTCTCTAAAGACCTGCGCTGCAACCCCTCCTACCTCAGCTTTAAAAAAGACCTTAAATTCCAACTCCTCAACAAATACTTCGGTCCATAATCTCTCCCCTTACCCTACTCTCTTTCTCTCCCTGCATCAATGATCCTTTTTTTATTTAATCCTTCCCTCTCCTTGCACTCCCACTTTACTCAGCCGCCATCTTTCCTGTTAACCTGTCCCCCATTCTTCCACCTCCCCATTTCCCCATCTTTCCCCTCCCAGCACTTCCCTGATCGCTTCCCTACTATTCTACACCCAATAATTTATTTTATCTTTGATGTTCATTTCATGCTAAACCTCCAGAGTTCTGGCCCTCTACCTATGGCTGAGCCCTTCCGGTGTGCTTTTAGTTACCCTTGTAAAATTGCTCCTCCCTCCCCCCTCATCCCATCATAAATACCCTGATCCGTACCATTTTATTTCCATACCATTTTGGGGTGTTGTAACTTACTGTTTTGGTTTTTCCCTTATTCTCTCCTCCTTTGTATATTGCTTGTGCCCCTCCCTCTTTACCTAAAACAAGTTGTTATTTTTTGTATTGGACTGTTTATGCTTTACCCTGAACAATTGTTTTTATTTACTTGCCCCTGTAAAGCGCTCTGATACTCACGGGTCTAGCCAGCGCTATATAAAACCTTTCAAATAAAATAAATAAATAAATAAATATAAATAAATAAAAAATAGCAGTTGGCCTAACATTGGGTTTACCTCGGTCTAGCGCGCCCTCAAGTAATCTTTTAGCGCTATTGACTTCTAAGCACTGTTTTTATATTTAATCTTTAAAAATTCATATTTCGAGTTCTACTGATTGGATTTTTGTCATTTTGGTCTTGTTTTGTTCAAATATATATTCTCTATTGTTCTAAACTAGTGTGGAGTCATTTGTGGTGTTTTCACTGTGCTACTGTAATTTAAGTGTTGCACAAATACTTTACACATTACCTCTTAAGTTGAGCCTGACTGCTCTGTGCCAATCTTCCAGAGGGCGAGCACAAGTTAATTTAGGTTGTGTATCTGGCTTACCCTGACTAGTATTGTGGTCCCTACTTGGACAGGATGCATACCTCTGCCAATTAGAGACCCAATTTGTAACACCCAGGTATCAGGAAACTTTGAGAGGAGTACTCATTCACACTAGCCAAGAGTCCAGGACATTGCAGACAGCACATGGGGGTCAAGACTCACTCCAGCAGAGGCCAGGAGCAGAGTCCATGGCCGGTTCAGTTGAAACTGGTCAGCTGGGCAGGAAATGTTTCTGGAAGCTTGTTGTGTCCCTATAGCTCCAACAGGAGGTCAGCCAACTGATCCCTGGTGTCACTTCTGGGAAACTAGGATCAAGGCAAGCAGGTCCAGTCTTCCTTTGGGTTCTTTAGACAGCAGAGCAATCCTTCTTCTGATTCTTCGCAGGTTTAGGTGTGGTCTGAGAGGGCAACTGGGGATGCCGCTTTTATGCCCAGTACTAGCCTGTGGGTGGGGCGAACGCCTGGCCACTCCTTAATCAATGGGGTAAAAGTTCTCAGGGGTAACCAAACCCACTTTTGCAGCACTTCCTGAGGTGTGCCTATGATAATGGCCAAACCCTCGCTTGTGGTCACTCCAAACCAGCTCAGAGGCATCTCCCCCCTCCCATTATGTTGGGAGCCAAGCTGAGTCGGAAGGCAAAGGAAGCCTAGGTATGAGCTACATCTGCCAGTGACAAGTTAAGCACCTTTTGAAGGAAGCGGCTGGGCACAGCACCCAGGACATTCTGTTCAAGGAAAAAAAAAACCTCTCCACATGGCCTTTTGTCCATTGTCTGGGAGCAATATCCATAAACCCACAATAGACCCATCAGCAGTCAGGTAACACTGGACACTGGCAGAAAGGTATGTTTGGCTTCGGCACAAAAATGACAACTTTCTAAAAAGTGTAACCTCTAAATTAGTAAGACAAAATCTGACTTGACCACTAAGCTGAATTTTTTATTACTATTAAAATGAGTCTGTGAATAATTTGTCTAGCAGCTCCCAAATTGAATTGCTACAATTTTACCCAGTGTTTTCTTTTGGGAGAGCCAGCCTTGCCACAGTGAAAAACATTTTTGTAGGGTTTTCACTGCCAGGACATGTAAAACTTTAAATATACATGCCCTACTTTTTAAATAACATGCACCATGCCCTATGGGCATTTAGGGTAGGGATGGGTGGAACTCATGGAGTTTTACAGAGTTGTAGAAAAACTCTGCACGATTCTGCGGCGTTCCACCCACTGCTACTTTACATCTTGACAATCTGGAAAATAACGATTAGTTTGCAGGCAAAATAAAAACCAATGTGTGACCTCGATGTTGCTTTGTTTTTTTTCAATCAGTGACTCACTCTATGTCTGTCAGAATTAGGAGAAGCTTTACATTTGCCAGTGAAGTTGGAGTGCTTTATGATTGATGAAATCGTTTGATGTTTCTTGAGTTTAGAAGCAGCCCTCTGGATGGAGGTGCACGCTTGTGCGTGAGTAAAGACTAGAGCCTAAAACTAGCTTTGTTCCCTCTCACACCATTTGGATAGAAGCATGGAAAATCATACAGAGGAAACTCCACCTGAATGAGAAATTTTTAAAAAAAGTTTTAAAAAAACCCTTTATTCGGTATGTTAAAAACGACCATAAAAGCGGTCACAATAGGACAATCACAAATGATTAAAATTGAAAATTAAAAACAACAATGATGACAATTGATCACACTCATAAGTTTTCTTTCCAGAGGCACATGTTTTTAAAAAATTGCTAAAAACTACCATCCTGATTCCATGGGGTTCTTACAGCATCAAAGGACGATACTTTTATGTATCTTAATTGCTTTTGTGATAAAAAGTGCAACATTAAGTCAAGCCCTAGGATCATTCAACTGGAGCAAGTATTTCAAAGCAAGAATATGCGATCTGATATCTTATGCAATAAAAAGAGGTTTTAGATAAAGACAACTATAATTTGAATAAAAAACACAAAACAGCATAAAGTGCATAGTGCTTTGCTTGCTGTGGCCATTGCAAGGGCAGGGAATCATATCCCATGGGCAAGTTTTCAGAAGGGGAAAGGCAACTAAATGGTGGACAATCCCTAGTCTAAATCTCGTTAATACGAATTGATGCATTAAGTTAGAAACTTGAGTTAAATAATATTGATAGCCCTCTCTCAATGCAAGTGAGGTATAAAATGAACAGTTGATTTCCCCCTCACTTCTCACCCTGGCTTCCCTTCTATGAAACATTAAGTTATCTTTGATAGTCTGTTTAGTGAGTGTTGTTATGAAATGAGGGTTATGCTGAATTAACATCTTAAACAACTTAATATAGGTGGAGTTAATATAACTTAGCCAAGGGATGCATAGAGCATTATCCAGGGACAGACGTTCTTCAATAATTAACTTAGTAAAACATGTTTCTTCTTTAGTACAGATAGCATGCCAGAGCAACAAATTACAAGCCCATCAATGTCTGAGCAAATATTTTGGCTCTCCTCAATTCAATGCCAATGCACTTAAACACACACATTGACCCCGTTTCAGATAGGTGCTTATTTCTAATCTCTGAAAGATAAGGCTGCGCATTATCATGTACAGTATAAAATATCCCATGTGCTGGTCATTCAACCACACTGTCTTTTATCGAGAGTGTTCTTCCCAGAATTGAAGAAAAAGTTGTATATGCAGCACACAAGTTCGATGCTGAGCACGCACTTCTTTGCTTTGAAGAATTGTAAGCAAAAGCCCAGAGCGCACTCATAGGTAGCTACGTAAATGCCACTAAACTCAATTCTCAAAGAGGTCTGGCAACCACAGGGTCCATTTGCACTGTGCTCATTAGCTGGTTGATGAAATGCTTTGAAGGTGATCATGATGCTTAAGGGGTGGCCCAACACCTTAATGAGTAATAAAAACATGGGGGCATATTCTCAAGGATCTATCGCCGAGTTAACGACACATTATCGCAGCCAAAGTCGTGATAAAATTATCGCCCCATTCACAAGCTGGTGCAAACAGCCGATATCACCAGTTTACCTGCGATAGCAGCCGCAAAAAACATCGCCACAGATGAGCCCGGCAACTATCGCTACTGAGATGCAGAGTAGGCGTTCCCGAGCAAAAATCTGCGACAACACCACAACGCAACATTCCCAACGACCAGCCAGATCGGCGATGAGAACACAAAACAGGCAATACGGTGCGTTAGCAGCAGGAAATTAACACCTGCTCTGACCTGGTGCAAAGTCGGACGACAACCTGCACCAGAAAAGGGAGCCCAGCACACAGCCACACCTGAAGAACAACAGATGCCATGGAGCTACTCATCATGCAGCTCGGAGCCCCAACAGGGCCACAACACCCACCGCCACCACACCCAGGTCCGCCACCCCCCCAGATCCCCCCTGTCCCCCCCGGACCACCACGGAGGCAGCGCAGACAAAGACAGCGGACCTTCAGGAAACGCACCAGCCTCACAGACTTGACACCAGAGAATGTCATTGCCCACTACAGACTCAAAAGGTCAACCATCCTCCGCCTCCTGACCATCATTGCCCACAGGCTGACGGTACCAACACAGCGGACAACCAACATCCCACCTCAGACAAAGCTGCTGGCCGTGCTGCACCTTTTGGCCTCTGGGACATTCCAACCAACAACCGCCAGAGTCGGAGGAGTCTCACAGCCAGCCCTATCCAAGTTCCTCAAACCTGCCCTGGATGCCATCATCAGCTTAGTACCCCAGTACCTATACTTCCCCCACACTGCGCAGGAACAGCTGGAGACCAAGCAAGGCTTCTACGCCATAGCAGGCTTCCCGCACGTGTTGGTGGCAATTGACTGCACACGTCCTACTTGTGGCCCCTGCCAACACTGCACACAATTACCGCAACAGAAAGCACACGCATTCCATCAATGTGCAGGCAATAGTGGACCACCGGGGACTCTTCACCAATGTCGTCGCCAACTACCCAGGCAGTGTGCATGATTCATACATCTTCCGACAGTCCATCATCAACCGGCACTTCCAGGATGGCACCTACGGAAATGCAGTGCTCGTTGGTAAGTACCAAATGAACACACCACACACCTCAACTCCACAATCATGCAACTCACAACCCTGGGAATGCACATGTTACAAACACACATACAACATGCCCACCCACCATACACAACAGCACAACGTACTGCGGAAACCTGGGCTAGCCATGTACATGAGCCATCAACGGCATGGCACCTCAGCCACACAATAGCAGTATGTGGGGAGAGGTGGGAACCAGGCATGTGCGAAGGAGGCAAGTGACCCATGAATGAGAATGCACACAATGCCAAGTGTGGCGTGGAAGTGCTGGACAGACTGCAGTATGCAGACCACAGACATATCCATGTCGACATATACTGCTGGTGGTGGTAGTGTTGTGGACAGTGGATGCAACCATGTCACCCCAGCCAGTGGGGAAGGTCTCGGAAATGTAGCTTTTAACGTCCCCCACTGTAAGCGTGTGCAGAGTGGGCTGGCCCGGCGTACGCCAGGCCAGCGTAGGGGTGTGAATAAAAATCACATAGCTCTGGGCGTGGCCATCTTCCGGAATGTCCAACGTGTCTGCCAGGGCGGCGCCTCCCACCCCGCCACGAGGTCGCCGCCGTGAGCGGTGTGGCCACGATCCTGTGCGCCTGCCGCAGCCCAGGGGGCTGGTCCCCGAACCAGTCCCATCCGCCCCTGCGCATCCAGGCCTCACTGCTCACCTGCCGACACCGGCGTGTCTCCAAGAGGGCCCACCACGTGCCGGTGCTCGCACCAAGCCAGAGGCCCTCGACCTTGGCAGCCTCCTCAGACCATCACGGCCTCCGCGGGCAAGGCTCGCAGTACTCCTTTGTCGTTGACATACTCCACCGGCAAACACAGCGGACAAGTAGGTCACACATTTGGAACTGAGTCTTGATTTCACAATGGCAGAGTACACATGTTAATGCAGAGTTTAAATCAGTATACTTCCTTCGATGTGGTGCCACCAACTCTGTGCATAGCATTCCGACCACACGTGTCTGTGGGCCCTTGCTGACCACTGCCTCCGGCCTACACTGCGGTCCAGCAGGCCTCACACCAATCCAATACAGTCCGTAACAGGTAGGACACGGCATCGTCGCTGGCTAAACACCCGCTCAGCTCTGGTGCCTCCACCTCCGTCAACCAGGAATCTTCTCCACATGCCATTTCAACGCCGTGTGTTAGAGCTTCCTCCGGCACCCACTGCGGTCGAGTAGGACACACAATTGGAACTGAGTCTTGATTTGTTCATTGCAGACTTCATATCATTGTACAGGCCTCATCGCAGACTGCATCCCCTTCCGGCTCTGGTGCCACTGACTCTGTGCCACGGGAGTCATGGACACTCTCTGGTTGAACTCTGGTGGCGTCTGAGTCTATGGCCTGGGGGTTGTCTTCATCATCATGAAGCTGATACTGACATCGTGGGAAAAAGGAGACTGTAGCATTCAACTCCTCCATATTGCCTGTTTCTGCTTGCTTCTGCCCTCTGCATCATGCCCTGGATGGACACCTTCCACTGTCCCCCATAACACTCTGCAACACTCTCCTTGGACATCAACGTGGGCCCGCTCAGCTCTCATGGCCCTACCTCAGTGCATTGCAAGTCACCGTCCCGTGGCGGTGGGCCTGTGCCGGCCGCTGTGCATCCGGGGCCACCAACTCTGTGCAGCTCAAGTCATGGAACCTTGCTGTTTGTACTTTGAACTTCTGATTGTCTGATCACTGTTGTAGTGGTTGCCAGCACCAACCAACTCCTGAGGGGTGGCTTACACTACCCAACACCCATCCAGCACAGGCGTCACTGGACGTGTGACCCTGGCAATAAAAGGTGCCGGGCGCACGTGCCCATAGCCAGTTCCACGGATAATCTCAGTGTGTCCGTGTGGTCATTATGTATGCATGAGGGCCCCGGGCCATACCACATTACGCTGTGCTGTGTACAGCGGGCGCAACCTTGTCACCTCAGGCAGTGGGGTAGACCTGGGACATGTAGCTGTGTCGGACCCCCCTGTGAGCGTGAGGGAGTGGACCTGCATACGGCAGTACGGCATAGGGGTGTGGTCATTCAACACGTGGCTCTGGGCGTGGTTAAGTTTAGGCCTTGCCAGGGAAGTAACTAATGTGTGTGTCTCAGGTGTAGTGTCGGCGCCACACGTCACGCAATATTCAATGTTGCCAATGTACCATGCACCCGGAGTACGGGCTCGGCCGAGGGGTAAATGAGGGTGCGCAGACCCGCTCGGGGTCAGGGATCAGACATGCCAACTGTTGTGTGTGTGTCGCTATTTCCGCAGCATAAGCCAAAGGTCTACCCTTGACCGCATGGCGAGTTCAGCCAGGCATGAACTCTACATCTGTGTCTGCCCTGTCCTTACCATTGGCGTACACACACGTGTCCGTCCACCTTCAGCGCACGACATCACTGTGTCGTTGTCAGGCTTGTGGACATGCGCAGACAGGCATGATAATAGTGTGCCGTAGGGGGGCAAGTGATGCAACCGCCCTGCGCACTTTAGTGAATATGCTTGGGGGGAGGGAGGAGCGGCATTGAGGCTACGTAATACACATTGATGCCGCTCATTTGCAACAAGCAGTACATGTCATGCAGGAATCACAAAGTCACACATATCACACACCAATGAACCAGTGAGCCTGCCAACACATCATGGAGAACCAACTATTGACTCATGTCTCTCTGCACTGTCACAGGTGACCAAGGATATGCACTCTGCGCTTGGATGATGACACCCCTCCGAGCCCCGAACACACAGGCCCAGAGGCAGTACAATGCGGCCCACAAACGCACCAGGGGCATCGTGGAACGCACATTTGGCGTGTTGAAGTCACGTTTCAGGTGCCTGGACGTCACAGGTGGAAGGCTCCTGTACAGCCCAGACATCGTGTGCAAGATGATCGTTGCATGTTGTGTATTGCACAACATATGTGTACGCAGCAAGGCACCATGGATACAAGTGCCAGATGCACCGGACGATGATGATGGAGATGAGGCAAGTGGACCACACCCCACTGCAGCCGCAGCAGGAATAGCCTGTAGAAACACCATCATTGACAATTTCTTCACATGAGCACGTCACATTGTGGCAGTCCTTGGCAGTAATGGGACAGTACAAAATGACCACAGGCACAGCATGTGCAAATAAATGCATTAGGAGAACACTATCCCTGAGTGCATGTCTCTCATCTGTACAGGCACATCACTCAGACAAGTGTGAGTGCGACATGTATTGCTGACAATTTTGTGATTTGTTCATGTATGGTGGGTGTGTCACCTCTGTGCAGAGAGGCTGTTTAGGGTGTCACGTATTCGAACTGCCAGTTCTGTGTGTCGCAGTTAGTAGGGAATCCCACTCTTCGGCGTTTCACATGTGTCCAGATTCATTCCATTTTGGCTGCCTTTTGTGTCCTGCAGGTGACAACAGGGCTCCTTTTGGGGTCAGATATGTACCACCATGATGCAGGGATGCCCCCTGTGACTCAGGTCCCACAACATGGGCAACATGTACGTAAGCGGGAGTCACTGCCCCTACATTCGTCCATGCTTTCATAATTGATTGATCATGGTCATGGCACGTCTGTGTGCAGGTGGGGTTGCTTGTCCCTCTGCAATGTGAGGGGGAGATGCAGTTTCACTGTGTGTTACATGCATGTTTCAGCATTTGCGCAGTTTACATGCAGACTGCATGTCAATGTGCATTGTGACTGTGGGGAGATGCCTATTTGATGCGGGACGATGCTCATTTGTTCTACGTCACGGATGTGGGGTTGTGCTCGTACATTGTCATCTCACCGTTTTTTTACTCTGCTTTTATTGTGCATTTTCCCGCATGATGCGTGGGAATTGCAGGCCTCTCACTGGTTATCGCTGATTTTTGTATCGCGATTGGCCTCATCGCTACTATTTTCGCGTTTGTGTTTCGCGTTTTTATGCGTCGCGTTAGTTTTAACACATTCATTTGACGCGTTATCGTTGGACTATTGCATGGGGCCGCCGTGTTGTGAATTCCACGTTAACACAGAGTTGTTTTCCCGCGATAGACTGCGATGTGAAGAGTTGCGTTAAACTAATTTTGCAGTAGTTATCACACGTTCTTGAGAATATGCCCCATGGATTGTAGAAACTAAGGGACATATTTACAAAGATAGTGGCGGAGCGTGTCATTAAGCCTAGAAGGCTAACGACACGCTCTGGCACGTTAGACATGCAGGGCTGCACCATATTCACAAGAATATGGTGCAGCCCTGCGTTTCCCCCTGGGCTGACGATAACTTTATCTGCCTATCGCCAATGCAGGCACCCTTGCAAGTGCCTGTTTTGAGAGGAAGATTGTTTATGTGCAGGAAGGTGTCCCTTCCTGCACATAAACAATCTTGAAATGCCGTTTTGTAACTTCTATGTGTGCTGCTTAATGCAGCATACATAGAAGTTGCAAGACGGCATTTTTAAAAATGATTGTTTATGTGCAGGAAGGGGGACCTTCCTGCACATAAACAATCATAGGCAATTTGCTGTTTCTATGTGTGCTGCACAAGGCAGCACACATGGAAACAGCAAAAACGAGGAGAAATAAAGCATTTCTTCTCATTTCGCCTGTTTAAGACCAGGTTTTCCCTGGTCTTCATTTTGGCGCTGCCTCCTATTTACGCTGCTCTTGTAAATAGGAGGCAGTGTCAAAATCAATGGGTGTTGCGGTGGAATGCCCACCGCAAAACCCAACACCCATTGCCCCCCCCTTTCACGCTAAGTATAGCGTGAAAGTGTACCTTATTTACAAAGCAGCGTTAAGCCACGTTAAGTGGCTTATTGCTGCCTTGTAAATAAGGCGAGGCCCCTATCGCCATCACAACATCACTGTAAGTGACGTTGTGATGGTGATAGGGTCTTGTAAATATGCCCCTAAGCCTTTGAAAGCGCAGAGTGCCCAGATGTCCCCCTTTATTTCCCAGTGTTAGAACTCTAGATTTCCCTATGTGTGAGGCACAAGCCAAAACTAATCTTGCAGTTTTCTGGTTTTAATTTTAAACATAAAACATGTTTCCTGATCTGCTATCCTGAAATGATTCAGTTTCCTCTGAGAATTAAAATTTGCGTTTCAAACACACGGCCTCTCCTGCTTCAATTAAGAATAAATCGAGAGTTCGGTTTACCAGGCTGCCTTTGTTTTCCGTTCTCTTCCAGACTCCCTTACAACACCTCTACTTTTAGTTGTAAAGCTTTATTATGGTCTGTGTTTCGATGCACTCTAGATTACAGGTATTAGGTGCTAAGTACAAAGACGCAAGTGAATCTAGAATGACAGCAAGTCAGCCACTGCAATGTGACTGGATGAATATCACTCCCACACATCGCAAAACCGCCCTCCCCCACATCCCCAAGCAAAAAGACACGTGTGCACCTCAGGGACAACTGTGTGGAGGGGCAGGCTATACTTAGAGGGTGTGTGCCAAATAACATAGTCTGAGCTCAGAAGCTCCTCTGACCCGCATGTGCTCTCTGTCCTGCTCTTCAGTGCCGGCCCTGCTGCCACAGACCTCAGTGCCCTTCTATAAATGGGACTTCTTCCTCCTCCTTTCCTCCGATATCCTCCTTACACATGCCCTGCTTCTTCTCCAGCAACTTGGTAAAGGAAGGGGGAGGGAAACGCAGGCTCGGAGTGGCTGATACCCTGCTGTCTCCCATTGGCTGTTTCTGAAAATGTGAGCAGACTCAAACACACTGTTCACTCTCTTCATTGGGCATCAAGCTGAGGTTCGTCTAATGTGCTGAATGATTTCAGTTTCTATTCACAGTTCAGCTTCAGAGTCTTGTAAATAACTTCAATGTGCTGAATGCTGATGATATAGTGATTAACTCCACCCGCGGAGTGGAACAAAAGAATTTGTTGGTAATTCTGCATCACAAGAGTAAAGCGGAATTACTAATTCCTCCAATTGCTTCTGGTGGAATTAAAAATTCCTCCACCCGTAATTTAGGGCCTACTTTAGGGATGATTTATAAGTACTAAAAAGGAAGCCTTCGGCCTAGTAAGAGGTTTATTTTGCTAGGTCAATACAGCAGTTTAAAACTTCACAAACAGGGTGGCTTGGACGGCAGAGCTCATGGCTGCCTGAATATGTCGCTCTGCTCAACGGGGGAATGATTCTCCTTCGTTTTGGAGTTTGCCGTAAGCGGAGTTGAAGCGAATCGAAGATTTCACTCCCTAAAGTGAAGCAGCACCTGATGTGAAGTTTTCCAGTTGTGGGAAGCCTCGGATCAACTATAATCTGCAACGAGGATTGCCGTGATTCGAGGAAGACGGCGTTTTAAAATGGTGGTGAAGGAGCCCCTAATGACTCGGCTGGAGACGCCGTGACTACTCTTGGCCATCTGCATGTCGGTCCACTAGCTTAGCAGTGAACACTACCGACCAACACCAAGTAAGATCGGCGGATCTTTGAACAAAATCGGTATGATTATACCGCAACAAATATATTGTCACGTCTTGCCTGACTCTAAAATGGCGATGGTTTTGCTCATTGCGCAGCACCTCGCGTTTTACTCTGTTTAAAGTGGAGAGTCTTGGTGCAATTTATTGGCACCCTGCCCTGATCTGATGGACTATTGTAGTGATGTTCAACGGTCAAATGCACATTTAGAAGCACCTGAAGCCCTGAGACATGCACGTAGTGATTCCTCCCGCAAAGCCGGCCTGACCTTAAAATGGCGGTGCTCCGATCCCTTTCATCACGATTTCAACTCGCTCATTTCCCGGCGTTGTGTCACAGCCATCTGGAAGATTATGTTGGGAGCCCTCTGGTATGTCACAGCTACTAAATAACAATTAACCAAGCAGATCTGGGGCCGGAGTTGTGCCAGTATTGAGATTGGGAAATCTGTGAAGCCTGCAATTTTATCAGGGTCTCGAGTGTACTGGGGCCAACACTGAATGTGGACAAAAGCACTGAGTTAATAAAGCCATAAATAAGAGCACAGGACATATAGAGCACAAAGTGCATAGGGGTCACAGAGGCCACATTATTCAACACCCACACTGACAAGGGGTAGGGTCTGACGCAAGCCCCCTTTACCAACCATTCTTTTTGTTGCCTACTTAGTGCGCTTTGAGTCTCCACGCATCATATCAGCCCCCAAGTTCTATAACCAACCTGTCACCAAGAAGTAACCACGATGAGCGCCGCTTTTCTGGACTCTGGAATCTGTGACTACTGTGTGGGCTCCTTGCCTCTGTGTTTCAGTCATTCTCAGCACTACAGTGACTGTTTGGTCCATCAAATTTTTGCCAGATCACCCTTACGTACCGATCAATATAGAGACAATACAGTTCAGAGATACCACTGTCTACCTATAACCCAGCTCAAGCCCAGCCACTTTCCAAGAACACTTCAGAGCGGACCGACATTGCTATAGCGAGACAAAATCTGATTCTCATACGCTAATGGTTGCTTAGCCCGGCGCTGATTCGTCTAAACATGGCAGATAAAGAACCCAGGGCGCAATACAAAAAATCCAAAGCTGAACCTGCACTGTCAGACTCACCAATCAAAGCTAACCCAGATGTGAATAGCACAATGGAAATGCTACTTAAAAAGTTAGCCGATGTCCATGATCTGGCAAAATCAACGAAACAGAACACAGACACCATGCAGCTAGAACTAACCGCCATATGTGCTGACATGAGCACTATCAACTCTAAAATTTCAGACACTGAACAAAGAATAAGCGACATTGAAGATACCGCATCTCAAGCCAATAAAGAGATCAGAACCCTTCTAGATATCTCCAGTAATCTTAAAAGACAAGCAGCCGACCTTGAAGACCACAACAGGAGGGGCAATATTAGAATTATTGGAATTCCAGAGGGCTCAGAGGACTCAGCTGAGTCATGTGTAGCGTTCTTGGAATCTTGGATACCTCTGATCACGGACATAAAGTTCCATCAAAATTTTGAACTGGACAGGGCTCATAGAATTCCAACGTTTAACTCTTCTACAAGGAAAATGACCCGTCCCATCATCTGCAAGCCCCTGCGCTATCAACACACAGAAGCCATCCTTAACTTTGCCCGTAAAGCTCGCCAGGTCTCCTGGGAAGACCAAAAAATCACATTCACGCAGGATTACTCAAAAACCACAGTGGACACGAGAAATGGTTTTCTTCTACTGAGGGATAAATTAAGAGATAAAAATGTCCAATTTTCCTTTGCTGGACCTGCGAGATTTAGAATTTTTGAAAATGGAAGACCACACTTCTTCACAAACTCGAAGGATTTAGCAAAGCACCTAGACTCTATGACAACTCAAGACATGGACTTAACCACCTCCGCTTCGAATAAAAGGAAGTCCTGATATCCTTTTTACGGACCAGTTCATCCTACAACCGTATGCTAAATGCTAAAGTTTAAAAAGGACTGATAGTTGATAATGTTTTCACATCCTCTCAACAGTTTTTCAGCTTAAGGGTGTTAACAATGTAAAAAGTTATGGTTCCCCATGAGCCGGAGAGGCTACTCACCGGGGAATAGACTTATTGTTGGATCTTCAGTATTGTACCTTCTTCATTCTTGTGTAGTTAGTTAGCATAAGCTTAGTGATTGCGTAGTACTGTGTATCACCGTTGCCTTACTTTTTCAATTTAGACAAAGGGGTGTAATATTTGGTCTCTCCACAGAGCAGGAATCAGCAGTATTGCCATACTTTTAGACTGGCTGGAATTCTCCTTGGTTTACCTGCTCACAATTAGGCGATAAACGCTCATATGTTACAGTCTATCTATATACCCATACGGTATAGATTAATACTGATCACGACTATTGTTATAGCTGTGGGGAGTGCCTATCAGTGTTCTTTCTTTCTTTTTTTAATGCTCTCCAGATAGCTAATTGTCGTATTATATCCTCCAAGTTGTCAGACTGACATTCCTGTCGTCGCACCTCCGCTATTCGAAACCTTCAGGTATGGGAGGGTGGGGAGGGAGGGATGAGGGGGTTGTGGGGAAGGTTTAGCTTTAGTTATTTTTGATTTTTTCTTCTTTTTCCTGTTCTTCTTTCTTGTTTCTTCTTGTCTTTTCTTGCTCATTCGCTCAGAGGTCATAAGTATTGCTCATTGTGTATACACTGACAGTGTCACTACTACAATTATGAAAAAAATAAGGCACCCAAATATGTTTAGCTCCCATACAGAGTCTAACTCCCTAGTGCGCCTGTCAAACAACATACCATACTTACCTTACAAGAGACCTAACCACTTCACCTCAGTTGGCTTATATAATGACTCAGAATAAGACTTATAACATTGCAGAAGATCTTAACACTGGGCCCGATTCACAGAACTAACTAAGACAAAATCCTAAACTTACTACCATTTTGGTATTCACAGAAGACACCATCTCAATTTGGGATTCACAGAAGGCACTTCCTCATTTTGGTATTCACAGAAGGCACTTACTCATTGATGAGTAAGTGCCTTCTGTGAATACCAAAATGAGTAAGTGCCTTCTGTGAATACCAAAATGAGTAACTGCCTTCTGTGAATACGAAAATGAGTAAGTGCCTTCTGTGAATACCAAAATGAGTAACTGCTTTCTGTGAATACCAAAATGGTAGTAAGTTTAGGATTTTGTCTTAAGTTAGTTCTGTGAATCAGGCCCATTGTTTCCCTAAATGTGAAAGGACTCAATCATCCAATTAAACGCCGGAAAATCTTTGATTATTTAGCTAAAACCAAGGGAGATATAATATTTTTAAAAGAAACGAAATTATCTGAAGAAGATGCAGCCTTTATTAAACATAACTGGATATCACACGTCTCATGCTCGCCTGCAGACCATAAAAAAAAAGGAGTATTCACCCTTATAGCAACGAAAGCTAAAATCTCCCTTGAATCACATTCACATGATGAGGAGGGGAGAGTATTGGTTACACATCTGAAAAAAGGTGAAGGCCCTATACATGTGGTGAATATATATGGCCCTAATACGGATGAACCTAACTTCTGGGAAAGTGTATCACAAACCATAGGTAATCTCCCCCAAGATAACCTAATAATAGTTGGCGGTGACTTTAATATTCCATTTGATCCTATAATTGATCACCAATCCACCTGCAATAACCATGTCACCAGATCACATGGCATAGTTCACAAAATATGTTCTAAATTTAATCTCAAAGATTCCTGGCGCCTCCAACATCCGGACTCTAGGGATTATACTTTTTACTCTGCCCCACATAACTCATATACTAGAATAGATTACATTCTTATTTCCGGGTCTTTCACACACCTAATCGATCAAACAGAAATTTCACCAAAGTTAGTATCAGACCACTCATGTATCAATACCAAACTAGCTGGTAGCCACACCACACCTTCACCCAAAAGATGGAGGTTTAATAATGATGTCCTTTCAGATCCAGATGATAAAAAGAAAATTGAAGATGCAATCACAGATTATCTCAATCATAACGATCTCCCTGAAACAAACGTAAATACCGTCTGGGACGCCTTGAAGGCGACCATTAGGGGAATCCTTATTGAGATCAAAACAAAAATCAATAAAAGGCTAATTACTGAGTTAATTAGATTAGAATGTGAAATTAAACTCCTGGAGATTTCTCATGCTAATTCGCTAAACAATAATAATATCCTTAATCAATTTACACAAAAAAAGTATGAATACAATAAAATTCTGAGCAATCGAGCTGGA
Organism: Calotriton arnoldi; assembly: GCA_963921515.1. Taxonomy (NCBI): domain Eukaryota; kingdom Metazoa; phylum Chordata; class Amphibia; order Caudata; family Salamandridae; genus Calotriton; species Calotriton arnoldi. The sequence continues at coordinate 748,129 of CAWUFW010008741.1, forward strand.
GTATGGATAAATAAATTTAAGGCCCTCAAACTCTGCGAAGCACATAGAGCAGGTAAAATGTTAGCTTCCTATCTTAAACACAAACAAAGACAAAACACTATCTCATCAATCAAAGATTCTAATAATAATACGCAGACCAAACAGAAAGAAATTTTAAACACATTCAAATCCTTCTATGAAGATTTGTATAAGAACAATCAAGACTATAATCCAGAAGAGTGCACCCAATATCTAAACAAACTAAACCTCCCCCGACTGACCGAAGCAGATAGATTGGCTCTGGGGAAACCCATAAGTGCATTGGAAGTGTCGCATTCTATTAAATCCCTGAAAGACAATAAAGCCCAGGGTCCTGATGGTTTCTCGGCCACATTTATAAGACATTTGCAGAGTCTATACAGCCATCCATGTTGAAAGTATTTAATAATATAGCTAAGACGGGACACACGACAAACTCAATGACAGAGGCCAACATTATAGTTATCCCTAAGGAAGGAAAAGACCCACTATTACCCAAAAATTACAGACCGATTTCTCTCATTAATGTTGATTGCAAAATCTACGCAAAAATACTAGCCACAAGACTCAATACTGTCCTCCCACAGCTTATAAGTAATTCACAAGTAGGTTTCCTTAAGAATCGCATGTCTAATGAAAACACCCGCCTACTTTTCATGTTTTAGAAAATGCATCCTTTAAACCAATTCCTTCTATAGCAATTACCCTGGACGCAGAAAAGTCGTTTGACAGAGTTTCTTGGCCATTCTTAAAACAATGTATGTGTTCATTTGACTTGGGGGAATACTATATAACTATGGTTATGGTCCTTTATTTGGCACCTACTGCACGTATAGCAATTAATGGATCACTTTCAGAATCCTTCGCGCTCCAACAAGGGAAAAGTCAAGGCTGCCCACTGTCACCATCACTTTTTTTACTTGTTCTAGAACCCTTAATACAGGATATTAAACAGAATATAAACATTAAGGGAATAAAATTTAATGATATTCAAGTTAAGTTAGCCGCTTATGCGGACGATATACTTATAGTAACAGAAGACCCGGGCCCCTCAATTAATGCTCTGATGCTAACAATAGGGAGATATTCTACACACTCTGGATACAAATTAAATAGGGACAAGTCAGAAGTGAAGCCCCTAAACGTCCATTGTACCAGAGAGGTTTTAGGTAATTCAGGTCTTGCATGGCAGCCAGAATATATAAAATACTTAGGAATAGAATTCGGCAACAATATAATCGACACTTTACTCCATAATGAATGTAATACACTGGAAAAAATTAAAAAACTTTTAGATGCTTGGTCTCCAAAGTTTATCACTTGGTGGGGAAGAATTGAAACAATAAAGATGATGATTACACCCCTGATTAATTATTTAATTAACATGCTCCCGCTCATATTGACTTTCATCATAAACTTGATATCCTCTTATCTAAATTTATATGGCAAGGTAAAAAAGCTAGAATTGGACTTAAAAAATTGAGGCTCGACAAATCCTTAGGTGTAGTTAACCGAGCAGACTTTAAAATATACCAAACCGCCTTCCTGGTTAAACAAGGCTCTTATTGGTTTTCTCCTTCCATCAACTATGTTCCTGTATGGCTAGAAGTCGAAACATCCATCCTCAACAATCTTAACCCCGTAGCCCTGCTTACCTCCAATCATACAAATCTAATCAGATCAAAATCTATTCTCAAAAATACAAAGGCAGCATTGTTAAAATTAGACAAGCAACTTGACTTAAGCAATAAGCGCTCTAAGTTGGAATCCATATGGGATAATCATAACATTTTATACAAAGGAAAAACTATACATTATGATACCTGGATTGATAAAGGGATCTTCTTTCCCCATCAACTAGAAAGCTCCTCCTATCCGATTACCTTTAAAGAACTTCAAGCTAGATATAACCTGGACAATATGGAATTTTATAACTTTTTAAAGATCAGAGCTGCACTGTCAAAAGCCAACTTAAATAACACTACTCCTTCGTTACCAAACTTTATAATGAAGATCAACAAACTAGGCCATCAGGTTTCACTTATTTATAAACTACTTCGCCCTAAAATCTCGACTCTTAATAAAAATCTTATTATCTTCTGGGAATCACACTCTTCTAATCCGATACCCGAAGCTAAATGGCCCCAAATATGGAGCTCTACTACCAGTAATAAAATATCTCCGGTCTTATCTGAAACAAAATTTTGGCTCCTACACAAAGCTTTCTGGACACCGGCCTGTCTGCATTCACAACACCTCCGTGAGGATCCTCTGTGCTGGAATTGTAAGGAAGACGCAGGCGATTTAGCCCACCTAATTCTACACTGCAAAGCTGTATCGACATTTTGGGACAATGTGTTTGACTTCCTATCAAAATTATTCAATTACCACCTAAAAAGAGAATTCTCTACTTTAATAACCGGTTTTTTAGACGCTGATATGCTAATCGATATAGACAAGGCCCTATTGGACCTATTATTCACATCTGCAATAAAAATTGTTCTCAATAATTGGAAAGACACGCACAAAGCATCATATAAATGCTGGATGAACTGGATTGTCCATCTCAGGGGTGCAGATATTATTGCTCTTCAAAACTCTCCCTGGAAATCTTCTACTAGACACTTGTGGGACAGACTAGATACATAGTTCAGTACACATAAACCACCTTGAACGAAGTACGATAGCTGCTATAAGATTTTACCCTTTAACACCTCCTCTTAACCGCAAGTAATAGGTCAGACTAAATAGAAGAAATCTGTTCGGACCTGTCGATGTTCTTATCCAGAAAGTTCCTCCCCTCAGGTCCTTCTTACTACTATTCATATTTGACATGTCACCTATCATAAAATTGAGCAGGCCTCTGCACTGTTATGACCGATCCATCTTCTTTTCCGCTATTCTTTTCTTTAGCTCACGTTAGTTATTACTATTCTTTATCTCTTCTTTCTTAGTTTTTTTCTTTGCTTCTTGTTAGACCTGGCACCATTGGCGTGGGTCTCCCTTCCATTTTTTTTGCTGTTGCCTGCTGTGTTTACGATGTTTTTGCTGGTCTAGATGCTTTGGGCACTTTGCCACTGCTATTCAGTGCCAAAGTGCAAGTGCTCCCTATTGTAAATTGTTGTATGGATTAGTGATTCCATGATTGACTTATTTGATTTACTTGTCAGACCCTAGTATAGTGCACCTTCGGTGCCCAGGGCCTATAAATCAAATGCTGGTGGTGGGCTTGCAGCACTGGTTGTGCCACCCACAGAAGCAGCCTGTAAAGTTTGACTCAGGCCTGCCATTGCAGAGCCTGTGTGCAGTCTGGGACTGCCATGCTGACGTGGCAAGTGCACCCACTTGCCAGTCCCTAAAGCTTCCCTTTTCTACATGTTAGTCACCCCTAAGGTAGGCCCAAGGGCAGGGTGCATTGTATGTAAAAGGTAGGACATGCCCTGATGTGTGTGGCATGTCCTAATAGTGAATTACAGCCAATTTCGTTTTTCACTATTGCAAGGCTATCTGTTCCCATAGGCCAGAATGGGCAGTTTGGTTATAACATCTTATAATCCTTAACTGGCCCTAGGAACAAGATAGAAAAACGAATTTAGTATGCCTGAACTCAGAATGTTAAAATACATCTTTTAGTGTGGGTGATTTTTACATTCTGTGTTTGAAAATACCACTTTTAGAAAGTAGGTATTTTCTTGCCTAACCTTCCAGTGTGCCTCTGCTAAGGTTGTGTATTCACTGTCTGGTTTGTGAGTGACAGGGGACTGGAGAGGGTCTTGGCTTCAGCAGTCTGATGGGTCAGGGCTGGGCTGAATAGGACCCACATAGAATAGAGAGTAGGGGGAGGAGACTTCCTTTCACTGACCTGAGCCCTCATAGAATAGAGAGTAGGGGGGGCGGGGATTTCCTTTCACTCCCCTGAGACCTCATAGAATAGAGAGTAGGGGGAGGAGATCTCCTTTCAGCTACCTGGGCCAGGTCTGCTCTCAAACAATGCTGTCTCCACCTCCTGCCAGGAAGCTGCACAGAACTGGTTTTGGTCAGGCACAGACACTCTCTGCCTCCAGAGAACAAAGACTTTCTGAGTATAAATATTGGGGCCCAGACCCCAGAACTTTAGATCACTTCTGGGAATCAAGACGAACCTTTGCTGAGGAGAAGAACCAGGAAACTGAAGGAGGAGACTGCCCCTGTGCTGTGTGCTGTTGGGGTTGGCCTGCAGTGGTTACTTTATTGCCAAAGAAAGGAGAAAGGAACTTTGTGTGTACTTTCATCATCTTGAAGATCTCCAAGGGCTTGAAGACTGAGCTTGCCTCCTACCTGAAGTCTCAGGGATACAAGACTTCACCAACCAGCTCCCCTGAATTCCCTTGCTTGGAATTCTACCTGCAAAGAGGTGCCTGCTGTTGTGTTGGGCCCTCTTGAAGACTGCGTGTCGCTGGGAGCTGGAAGTGCGCTGCAGCAGTTGCTGTCGCATTGCCAAAGAAGCGTGCCGCCGCCGCAGCTGTTCGCCGTCGCATCACCGACAAAGCGTGTCGCATCACCGGAGAAGCTTGTCGCCGCCGCAGAGGTCGCCGTCGCATCACCAGAGAAGCGTGTCGCAGGTCCTGTCGCGGCTCAGAAGTTCACTGAGTCGCCGCACGGCCGTCGGGCGTGCACGCATCACATCTACGCTGTCGCACCGTAACCAAGACGCCATTTTGTCGCATCGCACCTGATCGTCATCGCATCGAGGCGCCATCTTGTTGCATCGCACTGGAGCACAGTAAGAAACCGAAGCATCAACTACCCACACAGTAAGGAAGCGAGCCTCAACTCCCCTGCGCAGCGGTAAGGAACCGACGCATCCACTCCCCTGAGTGTAAGGAACCGACGCATCACCTTCCCTGCGACCCTTTTGTTTGTATTGCGTGACGCATCCAAGGTACTTTGAGAGTAAAGTGTTGCATTTACCATCTATATTGAACTAAGCTATTTCTACCATTTTACAGACTCAATTTTGATTACAGTATTATGGAATTTTGTCGTTTGACCTTGTGTTAAGTCTAGTAAAGATTACTTATTTTTCTAAACTGGTGTAGTGTCCATTTGTAGTGTTTTCACTGTATTACTGTATGTGTTCACAAATGCTTTACACACTGCCTCTGAGATAAGCCTGCCTGCTCGTGCCAAGCTACCAAGGGGGTGAGCAGGGGTTATTTAGGAGTGCAGTCCCTTACCCTGACTAGACGCAAGGGTCCCTATTTGGACAAAGGTGCAAACCATTGCCAACTAGAGACCCCCAAATCTAACACTTCTTATTTCATAGACTTTATGAAGAGTAGTTGTTTGTATACAGCTTGTGATATCAGCTTGCAATATTTTCTTTACATCACCTTATAATATTGGGGTTAAGGTTCTCTGAATGTCATTACAATTGGAACTGATATGTTTTTCCCCAATTTATGTATCAAAATAACTTCATTTGGCTGTACATCTTTTATTGCTTGATGTCTTTTTGTTCCTTTTTTGAAAACAACTAATAAAAATTATTTGAAATGAAAAAAAACTTCACAAAGAGGCTGCAAGGGCAGGCCTGGAGACATGTTTATTGTGCTACTTTAGTGGGTCGCACAATGACTGCTGCAGCCAACTTGTAGCATTTAATTTACAGGCCCTAGGTACATGTACTACCATATTCTGGGGGCCTATTAGTAAATTAAAGGTGTCAATTCAGAAAATGAAAATCATACCATGTTTAAAAGAGGGAACACAACCACTGGTTAGCGGGAGTAAAGTGTGCAGAGCCTTATGAGCAACAAAACTGGTTCAGTTAAAGAACGCAAAAATCAGGGGAATACCAGGCAAAAGATGGTCATTTTTAACAACCCTCAAACCATTCGGACCATGTGCAGTCCATAAATTGACAAATAAAATAATAAAACAAATAGCAGGTTTTTTTTGCAGTACGGAAACCTAAATCCTGAACTGCAGGTCAAAACTGGTAGGGCCATGGCCATGTACATGTACCAGTTGGCTAAGATCGAGTATCCACTTTATGTCGTAGGAAATCTAACAAGACCACTAGCGATGGTGGTAAGCGATCTCTTCTTTGCATCAATCAGCAGTACCCAACAGATCATTGGTAAATGTGAGCCCCAGATATATATCGAAGCAAACAACCTCCAATTTGATGAAGCCCAAAAACTACCAGCGATTGGTAGAATTTAACCCCTTTCCAGTGGCCCTAAGTTATTTCGAGATTGATTTCTAAGGTTATTTTCACCAGACTAACTACTGGGAAAATGTTATTGTTGAACTCTACTGACTAAAAGAGGACGGAGATCTTTGTACATGTATTATCTATGTTTTGATGTAATTTGTGTTAGTCTGTAATCTGTACAAAACAATGTTACATTGTATGTCACATTAGTCACTGATATTTGTCATTTTGTTTGTGTATTTTGTCTGCGACAGACAGCCTTATACAACAAATGAAATACATATATGAATATATTGATTACATTTCTTTCTGTGGTGTGTCGAGACACATATTTATATTAAATACCAACTCTCCTTTGTCATTTATTGTCATTTTTTACTAAGCAATTGCTTTTACACAACAGAACGCACTGTATACTATATCACTTATACCCAGGTTCTGAGGTACACAGGGTTACCCCATTAACTTTAATGGGCAGCAAGTGTTGCAACCCAACCAGAGTCATGTCCAGGGGGATCATATCATTAGAAAATAACAGTGAGGTTATGTACTCACCTCCAATTTTGGAGGGAATCTAAGGCATTCTCCCCTCGTAACAAAAACACTTATGTAGATATTGGAAAAGAATGGGGCCAACATGCAACCCTGTTTTAGTATTCTTCAGGCTGCCCATGGAAATTGAATGTCACCCAGGTTTTGCTGTACATATCATTGAAAAAGTTTGCTAGGAACCTTAGCAAAGGCCAGTTAAAAAATGTTTTCAAGAGTTTCCATGGCTCACCATGTCAAAGGCTGGAGGGAAGTTCACAGATGCACAAAGTAGTAACCCATCAGCTCCTCACAGCCCGACCAGCCATGAGAGAAAGGGCATCTGCTTTGTAAATATTTCAGCACAGAATCCAGCATATCAGTGCATGAGGTTGTGAAAAGAGGATATCTTATCAGCTGGCGAGACTTATGTGGCTATTGATTGGTTCACTATTGTCCTAATAAGGAGAAGGATAATCATTAAGGGCTTCCTCTCATTATTAGGCTAGGAGGAAGTTTTGGTTTGCCCCAAAATTATTGGAACTTTCATTGACATGGACTGTTTTAAAGTAAGATCTTTAATTTAATTCACTGGACACAGTGGTCAGCCTGAAGCTGGGTCAATAGCTCTATCTCCATGAAGAAGTTAAAAAGTGGAGCAGTGACAAATATATAAAATACAGTGGAGGCTGCCCTACTTCCAGCCGTGTGATATTGATGTATTTAGATCCCCAACAGGGAAGGGTGACTATGAGGTGGATACCCCACACAGGTAGAATGAATTGGGTTCAGGAATATGCTACCGTATGTCTCATAATAATGGCACTTGATGCTGCAAATTAAAATCAATGCATCATGTGTTGAAATCTCCTATAAAGACTGACTTATGAATCAAATGCTTTTAATCAAGGACATCACACAGAGCATTTTGAGGACATGCATGGAGTGATTCCTGCACCTTTGAAGATCTGTTGTAGTTGATGATAAGGACAAATTCTGTCTTCAGAAGGTTCCAAGTTGGATTTTGACATCTAATCTTGAGTGGTTCTGAGGCAGCCTTCTGAGAGGTGGGTGTTGTTTTGGAGACATCCAACTCTCTGGAGTCACAGCCACTAAGAGGATAACTGAAGCATTCCTTGAAAGCCTCAACAATCAAGCAACACACAATCAGATCTCCTAACAATAACATCATCACCATCAACCTGACCCTTAACTCCATGCCATTCTACTATTCACTCCCTCCAAGTCACTATACTGGTTGGATCTATGTGCCATTCCAATCTCCATCCTTCACATCTCAAACACCAATCACTGTCAATTAAACCCATTCATAGAAAATCACTTTTACAATGACTATCCTATCAACACACTCAAGTAGGATCTCACCACCACAGCGAGCACGTTCAAGTCAAGGAAGACTGAGTGTAAGCCACGCTAAATCCAGCATCAAAATGAATGCCACACAGACATCAGGATTTAAACAACAGAAACAATAGAATACATCAGCACCTTGCTGTACACAAGAAATTTCTTTTATGAAACAGTGCCTCGAAAACAATGAAAATAATAGGCAGCAAACTTCAATATGAACTAATCCTTTTGAAATACCTTTTCATATATAGTAAAAAATAACCAACCCTAGTACTACTCATCAACTCTCTCAAGCAAGATCTCACCACAATAGCAAATATATCCAAATCCACAAAATACATCAACAAACTCCTCGTCTCATTCAAACTATCCTAAAACCAGCATCAAATTGAATGCCCCTTTGCAATTATGGCCCAAAAAGCGAAAGGCATTCACACCTTAACACACATCAAAATTTTCTAAATAGGAAAGGGTGCATTTTATGCTTTATATACACTTATACATAAAACAATGCCCTACACTCACGTTAAATATATTTTCGTTGTACACACAGCCAAAAAGTCAGTGTTCCAAGGTAACACATTACCGGAAGTAAACACCCATTTTTTGTGAGTCTCCTCAGCACATTTCGGCTTCCAATCTCCATGCAGTTTTCATCATTGACAGCTCCCCCTGTTCGCTTGTGTTGACAGACAGCCTCGTGCCCTGCTGGTGCTGCAACCTTGATCTTCCTTCCCTTTCCTTTCAAGACTGAGACGTTTTTTCACATATTTGTAGACCTGAGCCACATGAGAGCATTCCCTCCTCGTTTTGCTTTTCGCATTTCAAATCTAAACAAGAACAACACAATGCATATATGAAGGCAGACTTTCTATTTTTACAGAGAAGGATATCAAAACTCCCCTTAAAACCTAATGTACAGTTATTGTGCAAGTAAATATAATTACGACATTAATTACTATCGAAATCTTTAAATTAATACCAATATCAACGAATGAAAAAAAATATAGTAACATACTGAACTGATACTTAACACGTGCTACAAAGTTGTCCTGCTCTTTCTGACACACTAAATAATTCTTTACTTGACCCAATTAAGGGGGTAATTTAGAGTTGACCAAATTAAAGGTGTAATTTAGAGTTTGGCAGATGTACAACATACGCCAAAAGAAGGTGGATGTCCCATAAACCTTATTTAGAATGTGTACGTAGAATCAAGGGAGGCTCACACATGAACACTAATAAGGCAACAAACACAGTTTTACGGGCCTTCAGGGGACTTTACTAGCTCTCTCCTCTTTCACTTCGGTCCTCAGTGTCTCCTCCCCGCTGCAACCTCACTTTCTTTGACCTTCTCTGCCCAGGAGTTGCTGCGGTCGTGTCCTAGTGCCCGACGTTACATCCCCCCATTTAAATCTCTGTGAATTGTAAAGCAAAACTCTTACAACTCCTCAATCAGTCTGGGGGGCGGACGCACCTGTAGTCTGGATCTCGTGGTGACAACTGGCTGCAGCCACTCTTCACTCCTTTCCACTGGCACCCTGTCATAGCCAGTGGTTGGTAGAGACTCCGGTGGCTGACTCCTGACCATTACTGACGGCATAGTGGATGGTTTTATGTTTTCGAAATGTGGGACATCTCTGGTGACAGGGTTGGTAGCTAATGGATTGTCAGACTTCCATTTTTGTTTCTGTCTGACTATCACCCTGTCTCCTGTGTCAATATCACTGCCTTTGGCTTGTCTACTGGTGTCCACATATACTTTCATCTTTTCTTTCCTGGTGGCATCAGATGTTCGAATCTTCATGGAGTCCACACATTGAGTTGCTTTCCAATGGGGGATCTTTGTTCGGATTGCCCGACCAAGCATGATGGTGGCAAGGACTTTCACTAGTCGTCGAATGGGGTGGTGTGCTGTAGGCCCTTTGAGCCCGGCACAGAGGTTGGTCCAACTCCATTCGTTGCACCGACGGTCTCTGCACTGTATTTTTTTAGGGTGCCCACAAAGCGTTCAGCTACACCTTTAGCCTGAGGCTAGATGGTGGTGATGCGTTAGTGTTCAGCACAAAGGAGGGTCATGAACTGTTTGAACTCCTTGCTCTTGAATGGAGGGCCATTGTTGGACATAAGAATGTTCGGTATGCCCCAGGTTGCAAATATATCATCCAGGACACGTATCACTTCTCCGTCTCCCATGGATGGGACACTTCGGACGAGGGTAAATCGCAAGTGTTCATCCATGAGCACCAATAGGTACTGGCCATTTCTGAGAGGTCCAAAGAAGTGAATGGCCACTCTTTCCCAAACATTGTCAGGGAGATCGGACATCGTTAGTTCCCTAGTCAGTTGTCTTGGTTGGCAAGCAACCGCACTGTGAGAGGCTTTTAGTTCTTCCTCCACCATCTCATCCATTTTTGGGAACCATACCCACTCACGTAGAGATCACTTGGTGGTTACTATGCCACGATGGCCTTTATGAGCAAGCTCAATGGCCTTGTGTGTTAGAGTTTTGGTGTGCACAATCCTGTGTCCCCTTAGCTGGATTCCTTCCTTAGTCACAGCAAGTTCATCATAGATGTTGTAAAATGTTTGTAGGTCATCTGCCCCTTTTTCCTTTCGTAGTTTGTATTTTCCCTTGTGAACCTCAGCAGCTGTTTGACCTTGGCCATGTCCTCATCCAGGTGGGTGGCCGTAGCAACTTGGTCTACTGACAAGACTGGTGGAGTGCTGGAGCGGAGGATGGAGGTGAGGCACCAAACTTCAATGCGACCTAATTTGCTTGAAAGATCTTTTTCAGATATAATAAAAATAACCAGCGCTAGTACTACTCATCAATTTGCTGAAGCAAGATCTCACCACAATAGCAAATATATTAAAATCCACAAAATACATCAACATACTCCTCGTCTCATTCAAACTATTCTAAAATCAGCATCAAATTGAATGCTCCTTTGCAATTATGGTCCACAAAGCGAAAGGCATTCACAACTTAAAACACATCAGAGATTTCTAAATAGGAAAATGTGCATTTTCAAGAAAGAAGAGAACTGTGATAAACACAAGTTCGTGATTACCTATCTAGCATATCAGATCTCTCTCCTTCCCCATAGAAAACTCAACACAACTGCTACAGCTACAAAGTCGTAAAGCAGTACAAGAATGAATTATATGAACCCCCAGAAAGAGGGGATGCCATAATTCAGTTCTTCATATAATTTTTTTTATATAATCATAAATCACATCCATAACACCAAACAGAAACACATCCTCAAACAAAAAACTCATACCCACTGCAACCAATGGTTTTGATCCCGTCTGCTGTAGAGGGGCTTGTGACAGATAGTCAGCTGAATTGTGCTCTTTTCCTGCTTTATGAATGATTATCGTAATCATATTCCTGCAATCTCAGTCACCGCCGTTCAATTCTTGGGGGCATCTTGGTTTGGGGTTGCCAAAAATGGCCAAGAGTGCTTGATGATCCATTATGATTATGAACCGCGTGAAATATAGAAAAACATGAAAGTGTTCACATGCCCTTTTCAGGTTGTGAGTATGCCCGCTGTGTTTCAGAAAGACTATGACTAGCATAAACCCCAATATGTCTTTGAGCATTTGGACAGCTGCTATGCTGGGCCTGAATGGCCCCTAGCCCTACTGGGCTCACATCCACGCTGACTTCTGTTTGAAGCTTCGGGTAGACATATGTCTTGACTGTTGCTTTTTCAATGGCTGTCTTGAAATCCTGAAAGCTTTATTAACAAGATGCACACCATATGAAATGTGTATTTTGCTTTGTTAAGTCTTGCAGCAGTGCATTGATCATGGCGTAGTTGTGTATGTAGCAGGCACTGTATCTAGCCTTGCCTAGAAAATATTGCAGCGTGCGGACATCTTGGGAAGGATTAGTCTCAGCTAGTGCTTTTACTTTGTCAGGTTCTGGTATCATCCCCTCTTCTGAGAAGATGTGGCCAAAAAACTTGAGCTTGGATTTATGCAGTTCGCGCTTGTTGATGTTCAAAGTCAGACCAGCATCTGTGAGCAATTGACACACCTTCAGTAGCGCTTTGTCATGTTCTCGTCTGGTGCTTCCAAATATTAATATGTCATCACTATAGTTAATGGCGTTGGACACTGACTGAATGACTTGCCTGATGACATCCTGGAAAATTTCAGCAGTCAAGGAAATACCAAAACTCAGTCATTTGTACCTGAACAGGCCTATATGCATTGAGAACATGGTGAAGTATCAACAGTTCTCTTCTAGTTCTAGCTGATGATACCCCTTGTTCAGGTCAAGTTTTGAGAATATTATGGCACCATTTAGTTTTGTTATAATGTCGGTAATGTGAGGTCTTGGAGTCTCTCTCAGTCAATGGCCTTGTTTGGTTGGTGCATGTCAACACCTTCGCGCACTTCTCCTTTGGTGTCTTTTTTTGGCAGTACTACTATCGGGAATACCCATGGAGTTGGCCCCTTGGAGTGTTCGATGATGTTTAGCTTCAGTGAATTCTATATCTCCTTTTCAACGGCTTTCAGCATTCGAGCTTCTCACTTTCAGTGCTCAATCTACCTCCACCTGGGCAGGGTGGTCCACCTCCATCAGCAATAAATATCCTTCCTCCTTACTCTCACTAGACAGGGTTACTGACGATTCACTATTCGATGACTGGTAGGATCTCGGATTGTGAGTCGACTCAACATGCCTAACGTGATGGCTTTTTATGTCAGAGGGGCTGCGGCGTGACTTTTTCCAGATGTCCTTGGGTCCTCTCTTGTCTTTTTGTTGCTGCTCTGATGCTCGAAACACCACTTTGAAATTATTTTTTTTCCACATCTATTGCACATCTGCCCTAGTGCAAGGCACTTGCCTTCATGCGGGAAGGGCAAACCGCATCAATAGCAAGATTTTGTTGTTTTAGTCAACCGTGATTTACACCTCCCCCTGCTAGGGTTTCGTCTGCTTCTTACAGCTAGAGCTGTCTCGCTGAGTGGAATCTGCCGCCATTGCTGCTGCTTGTTGTTCCGCTCTCTCCTGTTCCCTCGCAGCCAGGAACATCCTATCTAGGCTGAGTGTTTCTCGAAGCATGCGCCTCCTGAATGAGTCTAATAGGCAGCCATCATTTATCCTGATCATCATTGAAGTCACAAAACCTGCAGTGTTTGATGAGGGCTTCCAGACTCTCCACAAATTCATCCATGGTTTCACCTGTCTGTTGTCGAGCCTTGTTCAAAATATAGCTTTGATAGTTGACGTTTGGTGCCATATCAAATTTCTTGACCAGGGCTTCTTTGACCTTTTGGTATGACACCACATCTTCCAATGTTAGCTTCTTTAGGACTTCTTTCACTCCTTCACCCACAAGGTACTTGAGGTATTTAATGATCTTTTTGTCATCCTCGTCCTCAAGGGCATCAATGAAGAGGCCAAACATCTCAATCCAGACCGCCCACCATGCCCGATGTTCTGTTTCTTTCCCCTTGCCAAAGGGGAGCAGTGGTTTCAGAAATGTAGCTGTGTTATATTTGGCACCTCCATCTTGCATCATGTTCCACATGTGAGAGAGTGTGTACTTTGAGTGTTCTCTCCCTCTGACATGTGGCAGTGTGCACAGCATGAGGTGAGTGCTCGTTTTAGCAGTGATGTGTGGTGCCTTGTGCGGTGTCGCTAGTGCACCTTCCAGCAGACACAAGCACCCGCAGTTTGCAGTGATATATATATATCCAATCAAATCTACAGTTCAGGTATGAACAGAGAAGCGTCACACTGAGATCCCTACGCCAGTTTTATTGCCTCACAAATGATGTGTTTTGGCTAGCAAGTAGCCTTTGCCAAGTTGAATTAACACACCCACCAATCATAAATCTAAAAGTTTTAATTCATAGACATAGAAATTAAACTAAAATGTGGAGCAGTCTGCCTTCGTAACAGAATACACATAATCCTCAATTCAAAATTAATAATTGACAAATAGATCTTCAAATATATAAATTGGAAAACACATAATGCAAATTCAGAATTAAAAACATGAATGCCAGTTAATCATGAACATTGAAGACATACTCTGGTGTCTCCATATGATCGTGATTGATAGGAGAATAATAACAACAGCAGTTCTGATAAATCACCATTGAAATCCCACATCCATGGGGACCAGGAAAATCTACTGTGTGTAAATAGATATGCAGAATTGTTACAGGTAGTATGCAATTCATGATCAAATAACAAAACAATAAAATCACGTGGGGCGGACCTTGACATTGCAAGTGCAAATGTGTGAGTTGCCATTTGCACTTGCAAAATCAAGGTCCACCCCATGTGAATCCACAACAGATCCACGGATCGGAATCTGCGATGGATCCACAGATCTAGACCCCAACTAAACAAAATACACCCATTTACTGACCCACTCGCACACTCTCTCACACCCTCACTCAACCACTCAAACACAACCACTCACACATACTACACCCACTCAGACACCCACTAACACACCCATACTGTCAGTCACACATCCTCTCACACACCCCCATGGTCACTGATACTTCCACTCAGAGACCCAGAGAACCACTAACACCCACTCACAGGCCCACACAGGCACTGACGCACCCACTCACACAGCCATGTACACACCCATACAGCCACTGACATACCCAATCACACACCTGTGCAACAAAACTACTGACATACCCACTCACACACCAATACAGCAGTCACACACTACTCAGAGACCCACACAACCACTTACTTACCCATTCTTATACCCACCCATCACACACTCACACACTCTCACACTCTCACATCCTCACAGACCCACTCACACACCCATACAGTCACTCACACATCCATACGGTCACTGATACATGCACTCAGAGACCCAGACAACCACTCAAACACCCACATAGGCATTCACACACCCACTCACACAGCTATGTATGCTGTATGCGGGAGTAGTTGTGCATGGCGGTGGTTGGATTAAAGTATGGTAAATAAATATTACTTTACATTAAAAAAAAACTAGAAATTCACTGAAAAAAACAAAAGTTACTGGGACGTTATAGTTAGGAAATAGCATTAAAAAAATCATAGAAATTCACTGAAAGAAAGAAAGGTTACAGGGACGTTATAGCTAGGAAATAGAATTTTAAAAACCTTAGAAATTCACTAGGAAACCAAAGGTTAGAGGGATGTTATACTTAGGTTCAGATTTTACTCACACAATACCATAGAAATTCCATAGTTATAATTATAGTTATCTCAAGTAACTACAACTTGTGCCTTAAGGTAACTACAACTCGTTCCCTCACCATTATTACCCCACATTTTACATCAGTGATGGCATCTTCTATGACATCATCGATAATATCACTGCAACATTTGCAGTGCAATTACAATTGAAAAAGCATTTCATGGCAGGGTCTTGAGTTATAGTTAACTTAGGGCACGAGTTATAGTTACTTGAGATGACTATAACTGTAAATGCCGAATTTCAATGATTTTGTGTGTGTGAAATCTGAGTCTAACTATAACTTTCTGTAACCTTTGGTTTTTTAGTGAATATATATATATCCCAGTGGCATTCACCATTGGGTAGTTATAGTTAGGTCAGCATTTCCATAGGAAATGCCTTTTTTGTTTTGCTAATAACTTTGGCCCTGTTAGATGAATCTTCACAAACCTTTCCAAACAGGTGCTACATTTTGAGTAGTTTGTGCACGGAAAGTTTCAGGGTGAACCATGAAGCTGGGGCCTAGAAAAAAGGGGGGTCCCAAAACACAAAATCCCCATGCATTTTCCATAAACTTCTTTAAGAAGCGCTACAGCAAAAACTGTTGAATGAAATAACATCAAATTTGGCAGGAAGCTAGATCTTGGTCCACAGATTGTGCTTTTTCTGATTTGATATGAATCCGTTTAGTAGTGTTTGAGAATTTAAGGTTAAAATATATTTATATATATGGACAGTTGGGTTTGAGGGACTCTCACAAGAGTCCCTCAAACCCAATTTAAAAAAATAGAGTGTTCTCATTGTCCCAGGGAGCATTTTTTCCCTTTGGCCACCTCACTCCGGCAGGACTCAGACTCCCAGCAACATGAGAAAAATTTTGCAGGCAGCCATAACAGGACTCAGGACTTAGTCCCCTGTCCTCAACATTTTAAAAACTCAGGGGGGAGATTCCGCCCCGACTGCGGACGTAAAGATACTACTCGTAACTTACCTTTGTGAATGACAAAAGTCGTAAACTTAGGGCCCGATTGACAAAAGTAATCTGAGACAAAATCCTAACTTTACGACTTTCGGTATTCACAAAGGGCATTTAGGAGTAGTAAGGTTAGGATTTTGTCTCACCTAAACCTAAGTTTTACTTAAGTTAAACTTAAGACCAAAACTTAAGTTTAACTGAGACAAAATCCTAACTTTACTACTCCTAAATGCCCTTTGTGAATACCGAAAGTCTCAAAGTTAGGATTTTGTCTCAGATTACTTTTGTGAATCGGGCCCTTTACTTTTGGTCTTAGTTTACCTTTGTGAATAACAAAAGTCTTAAACGTAGACTTTTGATTTCAGTTTACCTTTGTGAATATCGAAAGTCATAACCTTAGACTTTTAATCTAAGTTTACCTTTGTAAATCGGGCCCAAAGTCTGCTACCAGTGGATGGAAACTTTAAAAATGTTCCTGTCAGCTGGGAGCAGACTTTTGATCTTTTTCTCTGCCTGCACTAACGCGGGCACAGAAAAAGAACAAGATATTGCTCCCGCTCAGAGGGAGCAGCATAAATAGCTGCTCCCTCCCGGTGGAAGCAATGCTAGCTTCCGCAACATGCGGGGAGTGGGCTGGGGCTGTGACTCTTTGCCTGTAGTCTTGTCGTCTTCTCTATATGAGGATTAATTTTGTCACTGATTTCTGTATGAAGACGCTCGAGGAACAATCATGTTGCCAAAATTACCCATACAGAAGGTCACTAGAGAAATTACCTCATGCTCATTTACGCATGTGTATTGTAGAATATGCACTAGACATTCTCCCAATGAGGAAGCACTTACTTATTAACCAGTAGAAAGTACTTCAGTAGGGTAGACATTTTGTGCAAAATTGTAGACTCTTTTTGGATAAATTCACAGGCGAGGTTCCATTCTGGCCCTGATGCTCATTTCACACAAATCAAACCTCAAAGGAAAGCACTTCCAAATATGAACATAGCACATGCCCTAGTTGATGCTCCACTTACGTAAAGGAGAAATCATCCTAACTTCTTGCGCTTGCCCAAGGCAAAGCAAGTGTGTTTTCTCTGCTGTTCCACGTTAAAAAATGATCTGAAATCCTTGATGGAGGTGAATACATCGTTGATTTATTGAAGTGCAGTCTCTTCAATAGTGACTGTCCAAAACAAGTGCGTTCTTTCTTGTCCGCTCCTGGTCTGAGAGCAGAGTCCATTTCTCTCTCTTTTAAGTACTCCAGAGTATACAAATTTGCAAAATCACCTACAAGCTCCGCCCATTTGGTCCCTCCTTTCCACGATAGTAGTATGCATTGGTGTTCTCTCGATTTTCCAGGCTGATGGCTCCGCCTACCAAAGTGATCCGAGCACATTTCTTGTGCTCGATGCAGAGGAATATGAGGACATCTCCACCAAACAAAGAAGCACTCACTTCATATAATTAAGAGGAAGAACCCTTGTTTAGTGAAGATTCAACTCCATTACCTTCTGATCCTTTATGTAGCTGCAGTGTAGTTTATGCACTAGACAAAGGTTAAGTAACATAATAGTTAGGTATGATAAAAAGATCTGCTTTTGTTTAAAAAAAAACCTTAGAAATTTACTGAAGGAACCAAAGGTTGAAGTGACGTTATACTTACGTAAATATGTCAGTGACAACATTAACATTTTGAACTAAAAAAAACACAGAAATTCACCAGTTATAGTCAGCAGAGCTAACTATAACTTTTGCCACCGCCATGCACTGCGTATGACCTCACATATTACATCACTCATGACATGTTGTCTGACATCATTTATCACATCACTGATGTGATCTCAAATGACATCATTGATGGTGAAGTAACGGTGACAGAGGTTATATTGGTGGTGGGGTTGTTTTAGTGTTGCTACTGATGGTTGTGATGTTGGGTGTTTTAGTAGTGGCAGTATTGTTGTGATGGTATTAGTGATATTGCTCTTGTTGATGTAAATAGTGGTGGTGATATTGGTGGTGGCGGAGGTATTGATGTCATTGGTGCTTGTATTATGGTAGTGCTATTGGTGAGATTGGTATTTAGAGCTGTGGTGGTGTGGTATTGGTATTGAAAACGGTAATATTTGGGGTATTGCGGGTGGTGCTATTGGTGTTATAGTTGGTATATAAGATGGGTTTGGTTGTGGGATTGGTAGAGGTGGCAATGGTGTGGTACTTGGTGTTGTTATTGGTGGTGTGTGACCTTATTGGTGCCTTGGTGGTACTATTGGTAGTGCTGGTATTGGTGAAAAGACTTCACTGCCCATGTTGCTCAGTCAATGGTCTATAAGTATTTGTAAGAACTAAATAAAATAAATAATTAAAATTTGTAGTATTATTTGTATTGATGGTGGTGGTGGCGTAATTGGCAATGTTGTGGCAATGGTGGTTGGTGGTGGTATGGTATTGGTGTTGTGATAAACAAAAAAACGTTATTAGGGGGTCATGTTATGGTCAGGTTTACGTTCGATTCAGGGCAAAGGCATTCGCAAAGGGCCTCCTGTAGTTAAAACAGGATTGCTTTCTTTATACAGAGCATGTATGAATTTGTGATGGTTGAGTGTGCATTTAAATGTAAAATAGTCCCTCATATATATCATAGTAAGCACTCCAGAAGAGGTGAAATGATGCACCAAACAGCCCTTAGCTTCTGGTGAAAAAGAAATGCTCATTGGATTCAAGATGTGATTGACAATGCCTCAAGCCAATCGCTGAAAGATGCAGAGCAAAATAAGCCAATGGTTGACAAGGGCTGACCCAAAGCCACCTCTGTATATACTGTAAGCAATAACTCTTGCAAACAAGTGAGTTGTCATCCCAGACCAAAACCTGTGCCCTTGCAGAGTTATACTTTGATGAAAGTCAAAGTATTTCTCCAGTCTCTTCAAAGATTCCCTATTATTCATCAATTACTTCGATATTAGAATTTGACTCTACCTCAGGGAAATGCTCAAATACACTGTAAACTAGCTTTACAAACACTTTGCTATGAAAAGGAATAACCTACTCTTTTAGTAGTACTGCAGTTAAAGAGTAGGCAGAATAGCAAAATATTTGCAAAATGAGCCTGTGGCTTTTCTTTACCAAGGAGTGCATCACAGGCATTTTTCCTTTCTGACCGAAATTTGAGCTCTTCAGTTCTCTACAGAGAAAGGTTTGCATTTCATATTTTGTACCTCTGGTGTAGAAACAGAGGTGAACATGTAAAACTAGAAATGGCGTCTCAATAAAACATATTGGACATTTGTTTAAGTGGTTTTAAAGAAGAACATAAAAGCCAAGGCACTCTGCACTTTTATAGTAGAAAAGAAACATCAATTGAGTGTTTCTGAGCCAAGCATGGCATGTTCTAAATAAGAACGACCTTGATTTACTTCATTAATTAGTTTACCGCCCATATATGTATCAAAGCTGCAAAGTGAAGTAGAGGGCAATTTGCATGGTGCTTTCAGGACACTGGCCCTGCTGAGATCATAAATAGTGCACATGCTGTGTGTGTCACTTAGGTGCTGTTCAGGGACTTGTTAACTGTAGTGATTGGCGTACACTTAACAACTATTTCTTAGTGAATGTTAGACCTGCCATCCTTGGCGTGGTTTTCCCCTGTATTTTCGCTTCTGCCTCCTGTGTTTTTGCTGTGTCCTGGACTTCGTTTTTGCTGGTCTAGATGCTTTGGGCACTTTGTCACTGCTGATCAGTGCCAAAGTGCAAGTGCTCCCTCTGTAAATTATGAATATGGATTGGTGTTTCCATGATTGGCTTGTTTGACTTACTACTAAGTCCCTAGTACAGTGCACTGTGTGTGCCCAGGGCCTGTAAGTCAAATGATGCTAGTGGGCCTGCTGCACTGATTGTACCACCCACACAAGCAGCCTTGCAAAAGGTTCTCGGACCTGCCAATGCAATGTCTGTGCCAAGTCTGCTACTGCCATGTCGACCTGGGGAGTGCAACCACTTGCCAGGCCCTAACCTTCCCTTTTCTTACATGTGAGTCACCCCTAAGGTAGGCCCAAGGTACCCCTGTGGGCAGGATGCAGTGTATGTGAAAGGTAAGACAGGTACTGATGTGTGCAACATGTCCTGTTAGTGAACTACTGTGAATTTCGTATTTCAATATTGAAAGGCTATCTGTCCCATAGGATAGAATGGGAGTTTATTTATAACATCTTATACATATAACTTCCCATTGGAACAAGATAGGAAGGTTAAGTTTAGTATGCCTGAACTCAGAATCTAAAGATTCATCTTTTAGTAAGGATGATTTTTACATTCTGTGTTTGAAAATACCACTTTTAGAAAGTAAGTATTTTCTTGCTTAGCTATCCTGTGTGCCTCTGCTGGCTTGAGGATTGACTGTCTGGCTTTGGAGTGACAGGGGCTGGGGATGTGCATTCACTGTAGACAGCCACTGGTGGGGTTGAGGTGTGTCCTGCCTTTCCTGGATGAGTCAGGGCTGGGCTGAATAGACCTGGGTTGCATTTAGAGTAGGGGGAGGAGATCTCCTTCCACCTGCGTAGGCCTGGTCTGCCTTACACAATGCTGTCTCCACCTCCTGCTGGGAAGCTGCACCAGAGAGGACAAAACTGGTTTTGACTGAGCACAGAGCCTCTCTGACAACAGAGAACAAAGAGAAATGGAATATAAATATTGGGGCACAGACCCCATAACTTCAAATTAGTTCTGGAATTCTAGAGGAACCACTGATGAGGAGAAGAGCTGGGAAAACTGAACGAGAAGTACTGCCCCTTTGCTGTGTGCTGTCTGGGGTTGGCCTGCAGTGTCTGTTTCTGCCAAGGAGAGGATAAAGACTTTGCTGTGTGCTGTGTATCCTGCTTGAGGAAGATCTCCAAGGGCTTGAAGTAGAGCTTGCCTCCTGATCTGAAGTCTCAGGGACACAAAGACTTCACCACTAGCTTCCTGAACTCGATTGCTGAGAGTTCTGACCTGCCAAGAGGTGCCTGTTGCTGAGTTGGGCCTCTGGAGGTTGATCCTGCTGTTGGGAGATGGAAAAGAACCGCAACTACAAGAAGGGCCATGCATCCGCAGCTATTTCTGACGCATCGCCGAAGAAACCCATGCAGTGCCTGCCCACGGCTGGAGAAATCGCCACATGCCAAATCCCGTGCACCGATCTCCGAAGTCTGAGATCACTGCACCGATTCTGACCCAGGCCCTGCTGTGCGGCTGCAAAAACCAACACATTGTGGGACCGCGGCTGGAGAGACCAAGGCAGCGCCGGGCCGCCAAGTCTACAAGAACGCTGGGGCCGCGGTAAGAAACCAACGCATCACCTCCCCTGGGGCAAGGAACCGACGCATCACCTTCTCTGGGCATAAGGAACTGACGCATCACCTTCCCTGCGCTGTTTTTGTTTATGATTTTGACACATCCAAGGTACTTTGTGTTGAAAGTGTTGCATCTATAGTTGCTATGGACAGAACTGTTTTTTTTACCTTCAAAGGATTACATTTTGATTACTATATTGTGGATTTAGGTCGTTTTGGTCTTGTTTGGTTTAGATAAGGATTACTTATTTTTCTAAACTGGTGTGGTGTCCATTTGTAGTGTTTTCACTGTGTTACTATATGTGTGCACAAATGCTTTACACACTACCTCTGAGATAAGCCTGTCTGCTTGTGCCAAGATACCAAGGGGGTGAACAGGGGTTATTTTCGAAATGTATCCCCCTTACCCTGGCTAGGAAGAAGGGTCCCTACTTGGACAAAGGTGCTAACCATTGCCAAGTAGAGACCACCATTTCTAACAGTGACCGATGCCCAAACTATGAAGTGCATGCTTATGCTGTGAGATTCATTGACCTTCCAGTCACTACACTGGTTTATGTATCACAAATTCGGGTGTGTGCATTCAAGTCCTTGCCCTCATGTTTGAACCTCTAAACATTTCTTATTAACACCACAATTCCGTTCCTCAAACTGATGCCAGTGAAAAAATCAAGTTCATTTCTATCCGACTTGGCCAACTTGTAGTCTCTCCAAATCTAGCAAGAGCTTTATGACATGCAGGAGAATGAGTGACTCACAAACTTCAACTTCATCATCAGAGAAATCACCAGGAGACTTAGTGGGGCAGAGGTGGATGGAAATCAATGCCCTAATGAAGCATGCTTTTCACTCTGGCACCCCTCAATGTGTTGCTCATCACAGTTGCGTGGATTCTTATTAACTTCTCTGCGGAGAAAGAACTGAGTGAGGCAAACATTAGAACCTCAGACCGACTGACAGCTCCATTCAAACACAGTATTGGGTGGTTCAAAAGTAAAACCCCAATACGGAAATAACACTTACAAGTGGATAACTAGAAGCTGAGACACCATTTCAAGTCAAAACCCACCCACAAATGACTCAGTAACTGAGCACTTAATCCTGCAGTATCTGCTCTCAGTGATGTGAGGCCAGCTGCATAAAGAAGAACATGGTCTAAAGAGGCAGAGGTGGTGATTGCTATAGCATAGAAGAGCCATAGAAGGATAGGAAAACGGGTATGGTGGTTCTGGGTGTATTGCAGGGTCTAGAGGAGAGGTTTGTAAAACTATGGCTTCCCTTAAGCTGTCAACCATAGATTATGTCCTTTTTTAGGCATAACTGACACTATTAGTAATGTATATGTATATCTTCAGAATTAGGCTGTTAGCTGTCAAGGGCTGGGAGACTAAAAACATTTAGGCATAGGCAGATTTGTGCTAAATCATGAATTTACCTTCCTTTTGACAAAGCACATTTGCTTTGAGAAATGGAATGGAATGAGCTTGTTACAAAATGAAGCACCTCGATGCAAACAGTAATTCATTCTTGAAAAATATCCAGTTTGTTAAACTTTTAGGACCCGATGTACAAAGCATTTTTGTGGTAGCAAACACCCCGATTCAGAGTTTATGATCCCAAAAATATCTTTTTGCAATGTACTAAACCCATTTTAGGAGTCAGAAACTTTAAGGGCCCGATTACGAGTTTAACGGTGCGGAGGCGGGACCACCCCACTGCTGCACCCCCAAACCCATGTGAGAACTGTCTGCCATATTATGACTTTTTTAGTCGCTGGCAGGCGGTTTCTTTGGCGTTCCCGCGGTGGTGCCTGTAAAATAGGAACCGCAATGGGAATTTCAAAGGAAGTTTCAGCACGGCATGAACTATGTAGTCCATGCCGTGCTGGAACTGGGGGTGCATGCACACAGGGGGGCACATGTTGTGCCCCCCTGTGTGCATCCACATGGAGTGAGACTTTCTTACATCATAGCCACTGTTTTCATGGAGGAAAGATCTTCATGAAATCAGTGAAATGAAATTACTGCCTCAAGCCCGCTGATCCATCGCCAGGGAACGGCGGTTCCCTGGCGGAGTCGCGGTCCCAGGGCGGCACTACCGGCAAGGTCTTAATGTGGCGATTAGAAGACCGCCACCACCACGCCACCACAAGTCTGGCAGTCTGAGGACCGCCAGACTTGTAATTAGGCCCTTAGTGGGTTTAGAAATGGTTTGGTAATTGCTATTTGGATGGGGTGTATTGTAGGCGTCTCTACCAAAAAGCAATTCCTATCCACATGTACATATGTTTTAGGACCAAAATTGCTGTTGTAAACTGTTGATATTTTACCAACTTCTAAGTTGGGGTGGTAACACATTCGCAAACATTAAGTGGTCCCCTTGGCACCTTTCCCCCTTAGTGAATGCAAAACACCATGCATTGGGAAGGGCCAATTCTGAAACAATCAAAAAATATATTTTTAAACACAGCCCTTTAATGTAAATGGGCTGCATATTTTTGTTGTCTAAAGTTTAGTTTATTGAAAGGTAATCACAGATGTGGTGGTCTACTGACCCCAGCAATCCACCATCCCTGTGAAGGCCTCCAATTGGAATGAGTCACAATTTGCAACTACATCATGAATCAGGGGAGAAGATGTGGTCCGTCGGCTAGACTGCCGACTTTGGTGCTGGAAACCAGGGTTCGAGCCTCGGGGTCGCGTCCTGTGATTCTGGGCAAATCACTTAATCTCCCTGTGCCTGAATGTGTAATGTAAATACGGTTGTCATGTAGAGCGCTCCAATACCCTCGGGTCGAGTTCGCGCTATATAAATATGCGGAAAAAAATATATATATATTGAGGTAGGCAGGATTGCGACGCACTCCAAATCTGAAGTACTTCTAGCCAGAGTTAGTGAGACACGTGAGGGCACTCAAGAGAAAAAAATCAACATATTGGTCACAAACCGAAACATATCCTGAAACAAGCAGCTATTCATAATCCGTTAATCTATAGTCGAAAATGACTCTTCTAATTCTAAGTGTGGTGAATTTGCAAATGTGTCCCAGTGTTCACCACTGGCAAAAAACTAAGCATTTGGCCATCCACCCTCATCTTTCACAGAAATGTAAAAGTATGCGGCTAATGCACCAACACTGGTGCTGTATCGTTGCTCGTTCGAATTAGTTAGCCACAAAAGTTAGAGATTTTAAATATTCATGTAGCCTTCTTCCGTTTCATGGAACTGTAGCCACGTGCACAAGGGAGCGTATGCCCATCACATATTCAGACTCCTATCTGTATCTTCAAGGTAATATTTGATGGTAATAAAAACAGAATAGCATATTATTTAATGACCTCTGGAATCAGAAATGTCCTGGAGGGATTTTTGCTCGACCAGGCACCTGGTTATAGCGTTGACACACTGAGATAGCCAGAGTGCTGCCAAAGAGAGAGCCTAAAGTGGACATGACAGCAAAATGCAAATGTTATCAGTTCTATATTTAAAATAAAAAATGTACAGGGATTTTGAGGGAAAAATAAACTATGCTGGCATGTGACATTTTATACCACAAAACAAAATAGATTACTGGAAGAGTCTTGAAAATATATTCAATGCAGCATCTTGGAAATAGGTGACCGCCCTTTTGTTAAAAATAAAATTAGTGTCAAATGCAATTTTATTATGTGTATGTGGGATGGTGTGGCTTATTTGTAGAGATGTCCACTTAATATTCGAACTTAGTTTGTACGCCAATTTTTCTGCATGCATCAATGCTATACATTTGAGCTTAATATGTTGTGAGAATAAGGCCTAGCAGGAGCGTCACCCAGAGTGCCATCTTAAATCAAACTTTCTGTCTCGAGGCGTGACAAGTAAAAGCTTTCCCGGATAATGCACTATGATGTGCAAATTCATCAGGGCGCTTCTTTGGCTGCTGTTTATTTTCATCTTGTTTTTTTTGTTTTTTTTTGCAGATGAAGCAACCAAAGTGCTGCAGATTATCCTGGAAGTCGTTCCTACCGAAGAGGGCCGAACTCACTGAACAAACAGCATTGTGACCAGCAGGAGCCGTTGTGCCTTTGAGAACTCATACAAAGTCCACCTGTTATGTGTGTGAAAGAGAGGCCTAGAGAAACAGAGAGAGTGTATGCCTGTGGTGTGTGTGTGTGTGTGTGTGTGTGTGCGCGTTCTCACATTCCTGCATGTGAAGCGTGCACTCTCCAGTGGGTATTGTTGGAAGGTCCGAGAACCGAAGGACCCAAAATCCTATATATGGAATCGACACTGATGCTGCAGGAATAGCATTAGGATGAGAGGAGTTTATGGAAACCACTAAAGTTTACTCTGTCGGTTATTACGTATACTCACCAAAACAACACTTTTCCTTCCACAAGTAGCACCGCCAATCAGAGCTCCAGACTCCTGGCACCAGCCATGTGTTTACCGAGGCTCAAGACTTCAATATATCCTTATATTCCATCTGCCAAATAATGTTAGTAAGGTGTGTATGAAGTCAAAATAGCATACCCTTCATTTTAATCTGCGTATTTTGACTTGCTAGCGATGTCGGATTGTGACTCTTAGGCGTCTGTCAATATTTGCAGACTCGTACCCGGTGCATTCTGCTTGGGTTCTCTTCCACCACTGTGTACCTTTAGAAGTGCCATCCACAGCAGCAGGTTGTTGGTGTAACCACACACATTTGAACATCTTCCTTCCTGTAGACCACATCTGTGGTATATGAAGATCTCACTGAATGAATCCATTGCATCTTGTTAAAAAGGAACTTTCCAGATGAGTTGATCTGATGACCAAGCCCAGAGGGGGCATGGAGAGTCTTGTTGACAAATTGAGAAGTAGGTTGAGATTGTGGCCTTTCCAGCCCCCTGGAAAGAGACTGGACATTATTATAGTGGGGTCTCCCAATTACCCTTCAGTGCATCCGTGGGTTTGGTCCTCTGTAAAAAAAAAGAGACCTTCTTAATTTCACAAGCTGAAAAGGACTTTAATGAGGAAAACAGACTGTTGTTAATCTGTCACAATAATATTTGCATTCGTCTGCTACACATTCGAAGGGTAGCATTTTCACTGTGATTTTTCAAAACCAATCATGACACGAATGTGGCTTTACTTCCTTAGAGGTCCATGCCTGTGACAGCTTGTAAATAACTCTGTACATTCTATAAATGGGGATTTGTTACCCAAAACTATGTTTTTCAAATGATCTCATTGGAGGTATAAATTGTAAATGTAATTTATTTTTAATAGGAAATGATATATACACATTAGAACATCAATAAGCATAAATCGTGTGATTTCTTGCATCAGTAGGATTTTTTATCTTCCCAGTGACCACGAAGAAGCAATAGCAACAGACAGTAGTGGCTCGTAGTGGGAGTGTTGCGGGGCGGTGGGGCGGGGGGTAGTAAACTCCGGCATACGGCCGACCGGAGGTAAGTACATAAATAAATAAAGAAAACGAATTACATTGCGCACGCTGCCACGCCATTTGCGTTGCAGCGAGCGCAATGTAATTCGTTTTCTTTATTTATTTATGTACTTACCTCCGGTCGGCCATATGCCGGAAATTTACTACCCCCCACCCTGCCCTGCCCTGCCCCGCCCCACCGCCCCGCAACACTCCTACTACGAGCCGCTACTGGCATCATGTGGCCTCCTCCCTCGGACTACTGGTGAAATGTAGACAACACTCCATAATGCTGTGTATTGTTCATTGTGCATTAGGACAATGCCCCCCAATGCTCCTATAGAAGAGTTAAGATTCTTCCAGCCCCAGCAGAATCTTCTAATGATTAACATGTGTCTGTGCACTGAGCTATAATGAACATGGGGTCAATTTCCTCCATGGTTCAAGGCACCATCTTCTGGACCAAACTTCTTAAAGAACTAACATCTATCAATGACCACTTTGGCCTCCGGCGTGCTCTCAAAACCTGTTAGTTTCTTGCCTGATCTCTGATCTACTTGAGATGCCACGAAGCTACAACACTACTAGAACTATATAGAAGCGTGTGACCTCGTCTGTGAAAACAACTACAAAAAAACATCCCCTAAAAGTATGTGCCATATTATTTTTCTAAATATTCTACGGTTGTTACTGTGGTAAAATGTTTGGTAATGCTGCATTGATAACATGTAATTTCAACACAGCAGTGATTTTTAATTAAGCATTTTTTATATTTATTGACTTGTTTCTTCTTAATCGGTTAATTTGTGCTCTGTGCAGTACACATTCAGCAACGTTGCAAAACTACAGGATATATGAACACGTGTCATTGAATATTTTCCTATGGCCAGCAACCTATGTTTACAATATGTCTTCCACACAATAAGTATGTGTACTTATTTTTGTTATTCTAAGTTGTATTTCCTCTGCATGTTAAATTTCGGGAGGAAAATAAATGACATTTTTTCGTCCTTGTATGCAGTAAATTGTACTTCTTTACGCGAGCAAATGCAAGTGGTTAGTAAATAAATGGCTTCCTTCATTGATGGACTACAGCTTGAATTGAGGCCAAGCAAGTAAGGATTTGAGCACACGCAAAGTCGGTCCTAGGTGCTTTGGAAAATTAGTCCCGAATGAAGAATATCCAGAGAGAGAGCAAAACATGTATACTAACTTTCTCTCAAAAGTATTAGTTTTTCATATTTTGGAATGTAAATGATGGATATGAGGAACTCACAGATTTGATGTATGTTTCGGACCCTCTAATAAATAATCAAAATCGCATTTAAGGGAATTGGCTAAGATCTGTGACAGAATTCGGCACTGTCGATGGACTGCTCGTGTGCAGAGTGTAGATGAGTGCTAATCTGGTGAACTGCACCTTACTTAGACTCTTAAATAAACTTGTTGCTTTTTTTATCTGGCTGCCCTACTTTTATTAACTTTTGTTGTGAGAATGTCCTTTTTTTAAACAAAATAATTCTATTTTGATTTCCAGCAGGTAAAAACAACAAGGAATAAATTCATCTTGCATCACATGAACGAGTAATAAATAATTATACATTAGGAATTTGCAAGATGAAAGCAAGATACATTTTGCACCCTTCTCGTGCAACGATCATACAATAATTCATTTCCTTTACCTGTGATAAAATACAACATTAATTCATAATAAATTGAAGAAAAATGCACATTAAATCATAATAAATGTAAGAAATCATAACTCGTGATGCTCGATTGACCAGTTGTCGAAAGCCAAATAAAAAAGCAGTATAAGTACACCTGAGAAGACCCCTAGAATCCTCATTAATTCATTCATTGGACCATAATCAATCATTTTTACCCTGGAAATGTTAGACTACATCATATCAATAATTGACCACAGGTGCTAAGCCCTCCTACATTCCCCCACCCATATTTTCTAAAATTTAGAAACTGCCCGATCCGTAAGGCATAAAGTTCTTCCATTGCTTTAACCTGCAGCATCTTAGATACCCACTGCTCATAAGAAGGAGCTTCTCTTGATTTTTCGTTGCTGAAGAATCAGTGATTTGGTCACTAAGGTCGCTATGAAGTATAATAGTTTCTCATGGATCGTCAGATTTGCCAGGATACAAATCCCAAAAAGGGCCCCCATTGGTTCTGGTGTCACTGGATTTTGAAGCTTCACCCCTATCCATTGAAATACTTTGCTACAAAAAGTTAACAGTAGTGGACAAGTAAAGCTTATATGAAGCCAATCCCCCTTCTCTGCCTCACATCTAAAACAAGTTCCAGATAACGTTGGAAACATCCTTTGGAGTTTGTCTGGTGTATAATATAATAACCATTTAGCAAAAAATGCAGTTTTGTTGAATAGAAGGAACACCATAATCTGTTGGCTCTGCCATCCTGTTTACCCCGCATTTTACCCACTCTGTAGAGACTCAGGGGACTTGCTGGGTTACCGTCGCCAAAGATGAAACTGGCTGTGCAGTAGTAACCCCGACACGTAGGTCTATTCACCACAGCATTGCTAGTTCACAGTGACACTCATCCCACTCTATTGAGAGTGGAACAACCATCACTTCTCTTCTCTGCCCAGGTCCATCATGTGATGTATAGGAATGAATGTATATGAATAGGCAGGGGAAATTTTAAATATCACTCACACACCCAAGGAAAAAAAACTGCCTTCTTGTCTGAGCCATTTACTTTTTGTTCAGAAAATTAAACTCCTGGGGTGCTTGACTTGGCACCAGCCATGATGGCCGCACACTAGAGGATCTCCGAGTTACCACCTTTGCTAATCCCTAATATGTGTCTCAAACTCCGTTCCTGATCATGAAGCAAAGCACCGGAGGGTGCAGAAGAGTATGTGGAGCTGTTATTTGTGGTCATTTCCCCCCTGCCTGCCTGAGGGGGAGGATAAAGGTCTCGGGGCTCAGCTGGGCTGAGAGCTAAGCGGGGCCACGGTGGACTGCGGTTAGCTACTGGGGAAATGACACTCGCCCTCCTGGTTAGGGATGGGTGAAGAATTCTGCTCTGCTGGTGGAGTTCGCAGAGTTTTGTCCATGTGGAGCATGGAGTTCCGCAAAACTCTATGAAGTGAGGCGGAGTGGAGTTTTTTCTCTCTCATGGCTCATCAACATTAAGTTGGTGAGCACGAGCGAGAAAAATTGCTTACTGGACTTCCTCCCTTCGAGATTTCCCAATGCAGGAGATCGTGGCAGGTCGCGACCACTCGCATTGACAAATCTGCAGCTTGCGTTAAGGAAGGTGACACCTGAGTAGTATATCTGCTCGAGCAGCAGGAAAAAGCAGTGCCCTCTGGCATGACACGTAGTGCTGCTCACAGTGATTGTACAACATGGGACAAACTCCCAATGCTAAAAATCAGTGCGAGCAGTGCGAATTACCACACTCTGCCACTCGCAGAACTTTGCAGAGCATGGTGGACTTTTTTGGGCACTTCACAGAGTTCTGATGAGTAGAACTCCGCAAACTCTGCCCAGGCCTACTCCTGGGGGGAAATCGCTGCAATTTGGGGGTGACAAAGTCCTGCCTACCCCAGTACCTGGCCCTTGAGTTCTCCAGTGAGTGACTTTGTGCATGGCCTGGAGTGGAAAGAGAAGCTGGTGACGCCGATGGCTCGGGCCGTCACTGAAGCTGGATGGGGAGAGGCCGGGGCCTACGGCCGGAAAGACAGCATGGAGCAGCCCGGATTGAGGCGATCCTGAGCAGGAGCTTGGATTCTGGGGGGCAGCTGGGGCTACAGCGTGCAAGAGAGGTGAATTGGGAGGTTCGGTCTGAGCATCGTCCTTGGGTGATGGCGAGCAGCTGTGAGGTAAAGGGCCTCTGATGCACGGGTAGCTGCGACTTTGACAGAACGGCAGGAGGGAAATCGGAACAGCATTACTGGGCTGACAAAATACCGGCTATCTCTCTCTTCTTTTGCCCCACGTGTCTGCCCCCTGCCCACAGGTATCTTGCCTGCCCCACAGGCCATCGGCGGGTGAGTGTGCAGTGAAAGAGATGCAACCTTGATCTGGTGTGGAGCACCTCCTCGTGCCTCCTCACACCAGCTGAGCCCTGCGGCCTAGGGACGTTTTGCTGCCTCACGTCTCTAGAGGTCGGGATCTCCCCTCTCCACCCACCCCTCCTCCCTGCCGGCTGGAATCACTTGAAGTGTTTGCCCTGAGCAACGAAGCAGCCCCACGGACTCTTAGTGGCATCAGGTGGCAATCTACAGATGAGTTGGGTGACCGTAATGAGTAGCAGATGCTGCAGCAGGAGTGTGGCCTTGCCTCGGTGGGAGCGCATGGATGAGGCCAGTCTCCTGTTGCGGAGCGCAACGCAGATGCTAAGGGGTGAGGCATAGAGACCCCCCCAGTGGTGGCCGTCCCAGAATGTGTGTCCTGGACAAATTGAGTAGGATCTGGAAAAGGATAGTGGTCCAGTTGGCATGGGGGACCTCATAACATATCCAACTGGTGAACTGGCAGAGAGACTTTGAAAAAGACAACACCATATAGGAGCAGCTAGTGGGACAATGGGGGGCTCACTGCACTGAACTGGTGACCATCAGGGGCATGGCCTGGTGGGGGTCTGAAGCACAAATGAGTGTCCGACAGGGTCTGTCTGGCAACACGGATCCAGCCATTGTGTCAGTGAGGCTATGGTGAAACCCAAGGGAATGGCATCTGCCTAGACCAACAAAATGGATAAATAAGCTGTAACCAAGTCCGACGTCAGCAGTGCCCAGTTGGTTGACCGATCAAGCAGATGCGACAGCACCCTCGGTCAGCACCATCATGGCAACCATAAGTGACCTGAAGTGTACTACTGAACCAAACCACTAGATGCTGTCACCATTGATGTCAGTCTACTCAAAACAGACTTCCACAAAATTTCTGAGAAGGTCACTAAAGTAAAGCTAATATCAATCAGTTGCAATCCATGTCCAAAAGGTTGGAACAGCAAGTATAGCACCTCACAAAACAGCAAACTGTTATGGCAGCGCGGCTGGAGGATCAGGAGGGGCAAAGCTCGTAGGAATAATATCGGGGTGGTGGGGTCGCCGAAGGAGCGGAGGATCCCAGTGTTGACCTATTTCTGGAAGACCTTATACTTAATCCTTTTCACCCCAAACATCTCTCAAACATCTTCACAATCGAACACGAACATAGGATGCCTCCCCGAACAATCATAGCCAGTATCCTGAATTGGAATAGAGATGCTATTCTACAGGCAGCCCACTCTCATGGAGACTTGCACTATAACAATGCTATGTAGCTTTCTTCCGGATTTTACACTGCATGTGCAGCATCAATGCAGGAGTTTCGAGGCGGTGAAGCGAGAGTTGCACAATAAAGACCTTAAGTATATGATGTTGTACCCAGCGAGACTCTGGGTAGTGGCAGAAGGGAAGTCATGGCACTTTAATACACCGGAAGAGGCCTGGCAGTGGCTGGAGGTATGGCGCACGGTAGTCGCAGGTCTCCTCACAATGCACAGAAGGGATTCCCCCATGATCAACAGGGAGAGGAAGGCGTGGGAGACACAGAACAGCTGGCTGGAGATGGAGCCCAGAAAAAGGACTGAGTACTGGTGTTGGATTGACAGACTGGGCTGATGATAAACACAAACTTGTGCTAACACTAATAATGGACACCAATCGTATCCTTTATTCTGCGCAACATTATACTGTGCACAGTTGGCGTGGAGAGTGGTGTCCGGGGGTTTCCCTCGGGGAGAGGGGAACTGCCTAAATTAGGAAGGGGCAGGAAATATTCACAGCCATAATGGAATGGAAATAAGTTGTGATCAGTGGGCCCTCTTGGCGGCGCAGGCTCACACTAGGATAGATTATGTTAGTACCGGGACGACATGCACTCTGCAAGTTGGGGTGGTGGGTGGATTTGAACCCATTGAGCAAGGTAGCAGGATGGGGGAAGTTATGCTGTTGGGATTGTTACTCTTATGTTAGACTTTGTTTTGCTGTTTATTGTCAATTCTTGTTTAGCTCATTAGAAGCAGATGCACAGAGACAGACACTCGAGGTGGACTGGGGGGCAGGGGAACTACTCTTGATTCACTACATGGGATTGCAACTCTCAGGACTCCACCATACCAGATGTCCAATCTTATCGACTTAACATTAAGGGTCCAAGCGAGACACACTCCATGGAACCCCGAGACTCAGCTTTGAGGGTCATGACGTGGAATGTCAATGGCCTGGGTGTAGGAGAGTAGGATCTGCTTCTTATAGTTACCCCACTTTTTGCTGATGTTTCACTGTTTTTCGACTTAGCCAGACTGAGGCCCTGCTAATCAGGACCCCCGTCTATCTGCTTTCTACTCTAAATTGATTTTATGTACTTTAGGTACACTCCAGATTGGATTCTGGGGTACCCTTATAAGTCCCTAGTATATGGTATACTATGTACCCAGGGCATAGGTACCCCAGAGGACTCCCAGGGGCTGCAGCATGTATTATGCCACCCCTGAGAGGCCATCCAAAATGACACAATAGGTCTGCTACAGCAGCCTGTGTAAGGTGGTGTATGCACCCCTTACTGAGATATAGGTTCCCTATATCTCTCCATATCACTGCACATGTAAACCTATCAGTCACCCCTATGGCAGGCCTTAACAATCCTGAAGGCAGGGTGCTGGGTTTCATGTGAGAGGGTGCCCATGCATGAGCAGAGCCTCTCTGCAGCTTTTGGGATCTTCATTCCGGGGTTGTTTGTGATGCAGCCAAACCATATACTCTTAAGTGCATTATAACCTCGCGGTAAATGCTTACTTTAAAACGGCTGCATGGAAACATGTCGTGTTTGGTGTCAAACACCTTGGAATCATACCTCCACCCCAGTAACTGGGGTGGGAGGTATGATTCCATCCTACTAGAGGGAGAAACATGGCACCACCGGTACACCCGGTACCAGCTTAACAGAACCCTGGCATGACAAAATGGATGCTGCAGCCACAGACACTTGTCTGCCCTCCTGCTGCTGGACAAAACTCCGGCAGGGGA
Source organism: Calotriton arnoldi (assembly GCA_963921515.1). NCBI lineage: Eukaryota > Metazoa > Chordata > Amphibia > Caudata > Salamandridae > Calotriton > Calotriton arnoldi. Next base: position 782,238 of record CAWUFW010008741.1, read on the forward strand.
GGCCTGGACAATAGGTTTCCTGTCACAGGGAGGTGTGACCACCTCCCAGACAGGCTTTAGTGTATTGGGGCTGGGTGGGTGCACTCCAAGAGTGCTTTGAAGTCTGCACTGGGGGCACATTTGGTGTCCCTGTGCATAGTCCAGCTCAAACCGGTTGCAGGGGCTACCAGCCCCTGCTCTGGCGTGAAACTGGACAAAGGAAATGGGTGTAGCCACCCCTCTTTCCTGACCCTCCCATAGGTGGGTCCCCAGAGTTTGCCCCACCCCTTCCTTGGGTATAAAGTAGGAACCTCTGACTACAGGACTTTAGATTTAGCTGGACGAAACTCTGCTACAGAATCCCAGAACTTCAACTATCTACACGACGTTGGATGACCGAAGAATGTCCCTTGGAGTAAAGGAGTTACTCCCCTGCTTGGCAGGCACCAAAGATGCATCTGTCCGGTTTGCATCTCCAAAGCTCCTGAGGACTCTGAAGACGTTTGCAACACAGGAGGTGGGTTCCCATGGTCCCTGAGGTCGATCTGTGTGCTCAGTAAGTCTGAGGCCTGTATCCCTCGTGGAGACAGTGCAACCCGAACCCCTGGACACCACGACCATTTGCAGAAGCATCAGCTTTGAGGCAACCTCTGAGGCTGAGCTTTGAGTTACTTGTAGCCCTGACCCCGAGCAGCAATTCCACTGAAGATTGCCAGCCTACACTCCACGAGTGTTCCGTGAGCTGGCCCTTTGTGTTTTCTCTTGAGGTCCCTTCGCGATCCCTGGTCCATCGACTGATGGGTCCCTGTGAAGGCATCACTAAGATTAATTGGACTACCCTGGTTGCTCCAGACGAGCCCTGACTTTCCATTGCTTGGGGAGTCCCACGGACCTTGCTGGTCTGCACCAAAGCATCTTTACTCTTCCTGCATGGGTTGCTGTTGCCAAGGCTTGTTGGGTTCAATCTGACCACCGACACCTCAGCACTCGACATCCTTTGTGGGACAGCTCGAATCCAGCTCCTGGTTGTCCTCAACATCTCCTGGACTCTGTGGCTGCAGAGTCAAGCTTCACCTCTTCGCACCTGAAGCACCCGACATCGGTGGGCATTTGATTGCTTCGCTCCTGGTCACGTGAAGTGACCCAGACTTTGTCCCCTCTGCTTTCAGGTTCTTCACATCTTCGATCCAGGCTTGGATCATATCGGACACTTTTCTTCTTCACGTCAGCAGCACTTTGCAGCAGATCGCCATTGAACTCAACGACGATTCCCGACACCATTTGACACCTATGCACCCGGCTTCCCTGGGTGAGGTAACTCGAGTACTCTGGTGCTCCCGTGGGTGTTGGCCCTAGAAACCCTTAAGTCTAAAGGGGTTTGCTCAAAGTCCTCTCCTAAGTGTCCTTTTTCTTTAAAATTCCAACCGCGACTTTCCTCATAGAATCCTACGGCGCTCGCGGCTGTGTTCTCACACTGCACACATCCCCTGTGGGTCTCCTGTGCACTACCTTGGGTGGTTCCTTGGGGTCCCAGCGATTCTACGTGCTCTAGGCACTGTGTCTAGTCAAGTCGTGGTTCTTATACCACTTTCTTAATATATGGTTTGGTCCCCCCCTGGGGCCCATTGTATATTGTGCTATTTACTGTCGTTTTAATACTGTGATATTGTGTATCTTGGACTCTAATCTCATAAAGAGATTAGTAGTGAGTGTTTAGAAATAAATACATATATTTTATATATACCTGGTGTGGTTCTCCTTTCATGAGGTTATAATCTGGTAAACCAAGCTGCTTTACACTCCTTCAAGACTTAGCCTGAAGGCTGCTCTCCATAGCTACCACTAGGATAGCTTTCAATAAAGGTTGTCTTTAAACCTATCATCAATAAGGGTCGTTTGGACTGGTGCAAGGTGCCCACTATAACTAGTGGACAGCATATGCCAGGCCAACTTCTCACATTGGTGTGCAGCGGTTGGATTCAAGCTTGCTATTGCTTTACCAGATAATCTCTTTGAGTGACTAACTGAAAACCACTATAGGTACATAGGTACATATAAATCAAGTCTAGAATACAGTAAGTTCTACTGAACTTCGAGTTGTGTGTCAAGGGCTTAGCACACCCTTTCTACAACTCAAGAGAGTTTAGTAGGCCCCACTAGAGTAGGTAGGTGCATTCACCACACCACACTAGTCATGTCTTCAAGGGCAGAAGCCAGTGGGCCACTCCCAACTAAGTATGACCAGGTCTCATACCAAGAATTGAGGACTATGTGTGCCTCTAGGAAATTGAAGACAGGGAAAAGCCCAACCACACAACATCTCATAAAGTTGTTGCTTGAAGTTGACCTCAGAAAGACCCCAGGGTCTGATGAGGTTGGCAGAGTGGGTGGGACAGCAGAAGAGGAAAGGCCAGGTAGTGAACACTACTATGACCCAGACTCTGATGCTGGCCAGGAGGATCAAAATGATTCTAACCTGGAAAATCCAATTCTTCCTGAAGGTGAGGAAGGAGACCCCAGTGGGGTTCTCTTTACCCCACCTGGAAGGGTTAACAGTTTACCAAGAAGATCTAGATCTCCTTCTGTGGAATCTAATCGTTCTTGTACATCTGTAGGGAGCTCTGTTTCTCATAGGACTTCTTCTCATAAAAGGGAGTCCTCTTATGAGAAGAAGTGCCAACTGCTTGAGTTTGAGAGAGCTAAGCTCAGAATCAAGAGAGAGCAATTGGCCTTAGACAGGGAATCCCTGGAGCTTCAGAGAGCTTCTCAGAAGTTGGGGCTAGAGCCCAATGGTGGCAGCAGCAGTGTCCCTAGAGGTAGAGAACATACTCATGACCATAGGAACCTGAACAAGATTGTCCCTCCCTACCAGAGTGGGGATGACATCCACAAATGGATAACTGCACTGGAGAGGGCCTGTAAAGTACAGAGGGTCCCTCAGGAGCAGTGGGCAGCAATCTTGTGGCTCTCCTTTGCAGACAAGGGTAGAGACAAGCTCCTCACTGTAAGAGAAGAGGATGCTGATAATTACAAAGTCCTGAAGAGTGCTCTGATTGATGGGTTTGGCCTAACCACTGAACAATACAGGTTAAAGTTCAGAGACACCCAAAAGGCACAGACTCAGGACTGGGTTCACTCTGTTGATTGTGCTACTAAGGCTCTGGAGGGCTGGTTACTTGGCAGTAAGGTGTGTGATTTCAAAGGATTGTATAATTTAATCATGAGAGAGCAGATCCTTAATAACTGTCAAAATCAACTATTACATCAGTACCTGGTGGACTCTGATCTGACCTCTCCCCAAGAATTGGGTCAGAAGGCAGACAAGTGGGTCAGAACCAGGGTGAGGCAGAAGGTTCAGAACCAAGGTGGTGACTCTAAGAAGCAGGATTCTAAAAACTCTGATAAGGGTGGGGAAAAGGGTAAAGACCAGAAGTCTTCTCAAGGACCCCAAAAATCTGCATCTGGTGGGGAGTCCCAATCTAACAAAGGAAAAGGCCAAAAGAAGCCATGGTGTAAAATCTGTAAACAGAAAACCCATTGGACTAGGGATTGTACCAAGACCAAAGACTCAACTCCAGCCACCATTGCCCCTAAGGCAACTGTTCCCCATAGTTCAGCTTCAAGTGGTGGTACTCAGAATAAGGGTGTAGTAGGGTTAACCCTGGGTTCTGAGGTGGACTCTGGCCTAGTCAGAGTTCCAACTCAGGCTGTACTGATCTGTGATGGAGGCATGGATATGTCCTCCTTTGTGAGTCCCAGTAATCTGGGCAAATACAGACAGCAGCCCTTGATTAATGGAAAAGAGGCTTTGGCATTCAGGGACACAGGAGCAAGTGTCACAATGGTGACAAAAGATCTTGTAGCCCCTGAGCAGATCATACTTGGTGAAATGTACCAAGTGACCAATGCTAGCAATGTCAGGACAGACCATTCCCTGGCAGCTGTTAATTTCACCTGGGGAGGGGTAACTGGCCCTAAGAAGGTTGTGGTAAGTGCAGACCTCCCTGTTGAATGCTTGCTTGGAAATGATTTGGAAACTTCAGCTTGGGCCGAAGTTGAGCTCAGGACCCATGCAGAAATGTTGGGCATCCCTGCAGATGTGTTTGCTATGACCAGGTCACAGGCAAAAATGTCTAAAACTGAACAGGCCCTGGATCCTGGAAGAATGGACCAGGTGCCTTCCAAGAGGAGGAGCAGTAGGGTTAAGGCAGTGCCTTCCCCCCTGCCTCAGAATGCAGATCATTCTCCTGAGGGAGATGATCTCAGTCCTGAAGAAGGAACTGTCCCAGATGAGCTTGAACCTGATCAGGTTGAGTTCTTGGGGACAGGGGCCCTTCCAGGGCAGATCTGAGCCAGGAGCAACTGAGCTGCCCCTCTCTTGAACCCCTCAGACAGCAAGCTGCTGCTGAGGCTGCTGGGAGTGCTAGTGGGTCCCATAAGATCTATTGGGATGATGGACTCCTTTACTCAGAGTGTAGAGACCCCAAGCCTGGAGCCACCAGGAGGTTGGTTATACCTCTGAAGTTTAGGAGCTTCCTATTGACACTAGTCCATGATATCCCATTGGCAGGTCACCTAGGCCAAAACAAGAATTGTCCCTCACTTTCATTGGCCTCATATGTCTGAAGACACCAGGGAGTTTTGTCGCTCCTGTGTCACCTGTCAAGCCAGTGGTAAGGCAGGTAGCACTACAAAGGCCCCCCTGATACCACTACCTGTGGTGGGGGTTCCCTTTGAGAGGGTAGGGATTGACATTGTTGGTCCCCTGGATCCTCAAACAGCATCTGGGCACAGATTTATACTAGTGGTGGTGGACCATGCCACTAGGTATCCAGAAGCAATTCCCCTCAGAACCACCACAGCTCCTGTGGTGGCAAGGGCCCTCCTGGGAATCTTTTCCAGGGTGGGTTTTCCTAAGGAGGTAGTATCAGACAGAGGGGCAAACTTCATGTCTAGTTACTTAACTGCTATGTGGAAGGAGTGTGGTGTAAATTATAAATTTACCACCCCTTATCACCCACAATGCAATGGTTTAGTTGAACGGTTCAACAAAACCTTAAAGGGCATGGTTAAAGGTCTCCCAGAAAAGCTTAGGCACAGATGGGACATACTTTTGCCCTGCCTTCTCTTTGCCTACAGAGAGGTTCCACAGAAGGGGGTTGGTTACAGCCCATTTGAGCTTCTGTTTGGACATCCAGTTAGGGGTCCATTGTGTCTAGTGAAGGAGGGATGGGAGTTACCTCTCAAACCCCTAAACAGGATATTGTGGACTATGTACTTGGTCTCCGCTCCCGGATGGCTGAGTACATGAAGAAGGCAACTAAAAACCTTGAGGCTAGCCAGGAATTGCAAAAGGCCTGGCACGACCAAAAGGCTGTGCTGACTGTTTATCAGCCAGGACAGAAAGTATGGGTGTTGGAGCCTGTGGCCCCAGCAGCCCTCCAAGACAAGTGGAGTGGCCCCCATACCATTGTTGAGCAGAAGGGATAGGTTACCTATCTGGTGGACCTTGGAACTCCCAGGAGCCCCCACAGGGTGCTCCATGTCAACAGACTGAAACCATATGTTGACAGGGCAGACATGGGCTTGCTCATGGCTACTGATGAGGGACAGGAGGAAGAGAGTGATCCACTCCCTGACCTGCTCTCACAGAACCCTGATGATGGTTCAGTTGATGGTGTAGCCTTGGCAGGCAGCCTCACTGACCAGCAGCAAACTGATTGCAGAAAAGTTCTCAATCAGTTCAGACATATGTTCTCACTGACTCCAAGTCAGACTACCTGGTGCACTCATGAAGTGGACACTGGGGACAGTCTGCCTGTTAAAAATAAGATTTACAGGCAACCTGACCATGTCAGGGACTGCATCAGGACTGAAGTCCAGAAGATGTTGGATTTGGGTGTGATTGAACCCTCAGATAGCCCTTGGGCTAGTCCAGTAGTCTTAGTGTTTAAACCTCACACCCAGGGTGGTAAGAGAGAGATGAGGTTTTGTGTAGACTACAGAGGTCTCAATGCAGTCACTAGGACTGATGCCCATCCAATACCCAGGGCAGATGAGCTTATAGACACTTTGGCCTCAGCCAAGTTTCTGAGCACATTTGACTTGATAGCTGGCTACTGGCAGACCAGACTAGCTGATGATGCAAAGCCAAAGACAGCATTTTCTACCCCTAGTGGGCACTACCAATTTGTGGTGATGCCCTTTGGTTTGAAAAATGCACCTGCCACTTTTCAAAGGTTTGTGAACAAAGTCCTTACAGGCCTGGAAGCCTATAGTGCAGCATATCTAGATGATATTGCTGTCTTTAGCTCCACCTGGGAGGATCACCTGGTCCACCTGCGAAATGTTTTGGAGGCCCTGCAGAAAGCAGGCCTCACTATCAAGGCCACCAAGTGCCAGATAGGGCAGAGTCAGGTTGTGTAGCTGGGCCACCTTGTGGGTGGAGGCCAGGTTCAACCATTGCAGAGCAAAATCCAGACCATCATGGACTGGGTTGCTCCAACCACCCAGACTCAGGTCAGAGCTTTCTTTGGCCTGACTGGGTACTATAGGAGGTTTGTCAAAGGGTACGGATCCATAGTGACCCCTTTGAATGACTTAACTTCCAAAAGAATGCCAAAGAAAGTTCAGTGGACAGTTAGTTGTCAAAAGGCATTTGATAACCTGAAGCAGGCCATGTGCACTGCTCCCATTCTGCAAAGTCCTGATTACTCCAAGCAATTCATTGTCCAAACAGATGCATCTGAGTTGGGGGTAGGGGCTGTGTTATCACAATTGAATGATGAAGGTCAGGATCAGCCAGTAGCTTTTATTAGCAGAAGGTTGACCCCCAGAGAGAAACGTTGGTCAGCCATTGAGAGGGAGGCCTTTGCTGTGGTTTGGGCCTTGAAGAAGCTGAGGCCATACTTGTTTGGCACTCACTTCATTGTTCAGACAGACCACAAGCCCCTCTTATGGCTAAAACAGATGAAGGGTGAAAACCCCAAACTTTTGAGGTGGTCCATTTACCTACAGGGGATGGACTATACCGTGGAACATAGACCTGGGAGTAACCATGCCAATGCAGATGGACTCTCCAGATATTTCCACTTAGAACATGAAGACTCAACTGGTCAAGGTTAGTTTAATGTCCCTGCGTTTGGGGGGTTGTGTAGGAGAGTAGGATCTGCTTCTTATAGTTACCCCCACTTTTTGCTGATGTTTCACTGTTTTTCGACTTAGCCAGACTGAGGCCCTGCTAATCAGGAGCCCAGTCTATCTCCTTTCTACTCTAAATTGATTGTATGTACTTTAGGTACACTCCAGATTGGATTCTGGGGTACCCTTATAAGTCCCTAGTATATGGTATACTATGTACCCAGGGCATAGGTACCCCAGAGGACTCCCAGGGGCTGCAGCATGTATTATGCCACCCCTGAGAGGCCATCCAAAATGACACAACAGGTCTGCTACAGCAGCCTGTGTAAGGTGGTGTATGCACCCCTTACTGAGATATAGGTTCCCTATATCTCTCCATATCACTGCACATGTAAACCTATCAGTCACCCCTATGGCAGGCCTTAACAATCCTGAAGGCAGGGTGCTGGGTTTCATGTGATAGGGTGCCCATGCATGAGCAGAGCCCCTCTGGAGCTTTCGGAATCTTCATTCCGGGGTTGTTTGTGATGCAGCCAAACCATATACTCTTAAGTGCATTATAACCTCGCAGTAAATGCTTACTTTAAAACGGCTGCATGGACACATGTCATGTTTGGTGTCAAACACCTTGGAATCATACCTCCACCCCAGTAACTGGGGTGGGAGGTATGATTCCACCCTACTAGAGGGAGAAACATGGCACCACTGGTACACCCGGTACCAGCTTAACAGAACCCTGGCATCACAAAATGGATGCTGCAGCCACAGACACGAGTCTGCCCTCCTGCTGCTGGACGAAACTCCGGCAGGGGAGGCCTGGACAATAGGTTTCCTGTCACAGGGAGGTGTGACCACCTCCCAGACAGGCTTTAGGTTATTGGGGCTGGGTGGGTGCACTCCAAGAGTGCTTTGAAGTCTGCACTGGGGGCACATTTGGTGTCCCTGTGCATAGTCCAGCTCAAACCGGTTGCAGGGGCTACCAGCCCCTGCTCTGGCGCGAAACTGGACAAAGGAAATGGGTGTAGCCACCCCTCTTTCCTGACCCTCCCATAGGTGGGTCCCCTGAGTTTGTCCCACCCCTTCCTTGGGTATAAAGTAGGAACCCCTGACTACAGGACTTTAGATTTACCTGGACGAAACTCTGCTACAGAATCCCAGAACTTCAACTATCTACACGACATTGGATGACCGAAGAATCTCCCTTGGAGTAAAGGAGTTACTCCCCTGCTTGGCAGGCACCAAAGACGCATCTGTCCGGTTTGCATCTCCAAAGCTCCTGAGGACTCCGAAGAAGTTTGCAACACAGGAGGTGGATTCCCGTGGTCTCTGAGGTCGATCTGTGTGCTCAGCAAGTCTGAGGCCTGTATCCCTCGTGGAGACCGTGCAACCTGAACCCCTGGACACCGCAACCATTTGCAGAAGCATCAGCTTTGAGGCGACCTCTGAGGCTGAGCTTTGGGTTACTTGTAGCCCTGATCCCGAGCAGCAATTCCACCGAAGATTGCCAGCCTACACTCCACGAGTGTTCCGTGAGCTGGCCCTTTGTGTTTTCTCTCAAGGTCCCTTCGCGATCCCTGGTCCGTCGACTGGTGGGTCCCTGTGAAGGCAACCCTAAGATTAATTGGGCTACCCTAGTTGCTCCAGACGTGCCCTGACTCTCCATTGCTTGGGGAATCCCACGGACCTTGCTGGTCTGCACCAAAGCATATTTACTTTTCCTGCGTGGGTTGCTGTTGCCAAGGCTTGTTGGGTTCAATCCAAGCACCGATACCCCAGCACTCGACATCCTTCTTGGGCCAGTTCGAATCCGGCTCCTGGTTGTCCTCGACATCTCCTGGACCCCGTGGCTGCAGAGTCAAGCTTCACCTCTTCGCACCTGAAGCACCCAACATCGGTGGGCATTTGATTGCTCCGCTCCTGGTCACGTGAAGTGACCCAGACTTTGTCCCCTCTGCTTTCAGGTTCTTCACATCTTCGATCCAGGCTTGGATCATCCCGGACACTTTTCTTCTTCACGGCAGCAGCACTTTGCAGCAGATCGCCATTGAACTCAATGACGATTCCCGACACCATTTGACACCTATGCACCCGGTTTCCCTGGGTGAGGTAACTCGAGTACTCCAGTGCTCCCGTGGGTGTTGGCCCTAGAATCCCTTAAGTCTAAAGGGGTTTGCTCAAAGTCCTCTCCTAAGTGTCCTTTTGCTTTAAAATTCCAACCGCGACTTTCCTCATAGAATCCTACGGCGCTCGCGGCTGTGTTCTCACACTGCACACGTCCCCTGTGGTTCTCCTGTGTCACTACCTTGGGTGGTTCCTTGGGGTCCCAGCGATTCTACGTGCTCTAGGCACTGTGTCTAGTGAAGTCGTGGTTCTTATACCACTTTCTTAATATATGGTTTGGTCCACCCCTGGGGCCCATTGTATATTGTGCTATTTACTGTCGTTTTAATACTGTGATATTGTGTATCTTGGACTCTAATCTCATAAAGAGATTAGTAGTGAGTGTTTAGAAATAAATACATATATTTTATATTTACCTGGTGTGGTTCTCCTTTCATTTGGTCATTCAAGAGGTTATAATCTGGTAAACCAAGCTGCTTTACACTCCTTCAAGATTTAGCCTGAAGGCTGCTCTCCATAGCTACCACTAGGATAGCTTTCAATAAAGGTTGTCTTTAAACCTATCATCAATAAGGGTCATTTGGACTGGTGCAAGGTGCCCACTATAACTAGTGGACAGCATATTCCAGGCCAACTTCTCACACTGGGTAACAAAAGCAAGTGTACAATAGTTCTCCAAAATCTACGAAGATATGCCCCAGACATAGATCTCCTGCAGGAGACACACTTGAAAGGCAACCACTGTAAAGCCCTCAACAGATATCGGTATACTCTCCCTGCTCACGCGGGTTACACGGTGGGTTCCAGGGGGGTGGGCATAATGGTCAAAACATCTATCCCATTCACCCTGGTCGGGCATGACACAATCCCCTTGGCAGATATTTTGCACTGACAGGCACATTGGAGGGCCGGACACATAGCCTCTGCTCGACTTATATACCGCAGAGGCTCCACGCCAATACACTGCTGGCACTCAGCGCCCTACTACTGGAGTTGCCACAGGGAACTCTAGTGATGGGGTGACATGAACGCTACCATGGACCCCAAGAGGGACAGGGTGTCAGTTTCCCACCTTGGTGCTGATCCGGAGCCCTTATGGTCTTTTGTACATGCAATAATGCTGTTGTTTTTGTGGTGTGAACAGAATCCCACAGTGGTACAATAAACATACTTCTCTGCTGCGCAGGCCAGGTACTCCTGTCTGCACCACATCCTCACCTATCACACGCACGAGGGTCTATTTTGCAACACCACTCATAAAGCATGTGATATTTCGGACAACTCCCCGGTGGAGGTACTGCTACAGGGTCCTGAAAGAGACACCATTATGCCCCCTAGAATAGATTCCTGTTATTTTAAATACCAAACACTCATGCATAAGTTAAGGGAGCGGATGGATCAATACTTTCAAGAGAGGAAGGGGACGGTGTATTCTGCCTGCTCTCTGTGGAATGCTTTTAAGGCGGTCAAACGGGGACATGCTCCGGCTCTGATAGGAGGGAGGAGGAAGGAACAAAGATTGAAATATGAGGAGCTTGAAAGAGAAAGAAGTCTTCTAGAGACTGGGGTGTTGCGCAACGAGACACTTGACTATCCCTCACAAGTCACCAATTCTGTCTTAAACAACAAGAAATGAGAGACTTAGCTGAAAATAAAGTTCGGGCACAGGCGAGGGCAAGGAAGGCTCTACAATGTAGTGGACAAGGCGAATAAAATGATAGCTTGGTTGGAGAGAAGAGATAAGAAGAGAAACTGGGTCCTGGAAATTCATACACCCGAGAGGACTGTGCATAAGACTGGGAAGGCTATTGCAGAGGCATTTGCAGATTATTATGAAACACTATATAAAAGCCTAGTTCCGTTAGGTCTGGGAATAATTGCATTGAGCATTTAAGGGATATCTCCCTCCTCACTTTGTCGGTTGACAATAGGAATGTGTTAGAACAGGACATAACAGTCGAAGAAATAGAAGGGGTCATCCAAGTCTTACAATCCTACAAGGCGGCGTGGCCCAACGGCCTCCCGGTAGAATTGTACAAGGGTGTGGCCAACAAGGTAGCGCAGCATATGCTTAATATGTGTCAGATGGCTAGGATAGCCACTATAGTAGTCATTCCCAAAAAAGGTAAACTCCTTGAGGAATGCAGCTCATATAGGCCCATATCACTTCTGAATTTAGTAGCCAAGGTACTGGTGAAGGAATTTGCGACCAGTCTTCACACAGTGATATCCTCTGTGGTCCATCCTGACCAATCAGGTTTCATGGCCCATAGAAGCACTAGATTGAATCTTAGATGCCTGCACGCGGTGATGAACATGACTAAAGTTCGCAGGGGGAGGGTGCTGTGCTGCTTTCGCTGGATGCTCGAATGTCATTTGACAGCATGGACTGGCCATATATGTTATCTGTCCTGATGAAATTTGGCTTCAGCCCTTGTTATTGTGAGTGGATTAAACTCTTCTACGGTGACCCACTGGTGAAGGTGCGTGTCAATGGCACAGTTTCCCTCTCTTTTGCCCTACACAAGGACATGAGACGGGGTGTCCACTGTCACCCATGATTTTCGCGCTTGCGCTTGAACCTCTGGCTGCCTGGGTCCACCAAGACCCACTAGTACTAGGCATTATGGGTGAGAGGGTCTGGGAAGAATGCATATCTTTATATGCCTATGATATACTACCGTATGCTGTGCAGCCCCACCTCACAGTAGATAGACTACTTCACATATTGCAGCTGTTTGGCAGCTATTCCGGGTTTCAGATTAATTGGGATAACTCTGTCCACTTCCCTCTTTTGGGGAATGTCTCCCCTATACTAGCTGGGAATACGCCTTTAACAGTGAAAGTCGTTTAAATATCTAGGCATCCAAATATTGAGGAAAGCTGACGTTTACTTAACTGATAACTTACTCCCGCAATTGGAATAACTCGGGACTGATGTGCCTCATTGGAGAAAACTAATAGTGCCATTGATGGGTAGGGCTGTCCTATTCAAGATGATGGCCCTGCTACGCTTACGCTATGTTCTACAGACCACCCACTACAAAAATACCACCAGACTTCTTCCAGAAAGCGAAAACTCCTTGGTATGGGGGCAGTTTTAGGATAGCGTTTCGCAATTCCAGTGGGGAGTGTTTGAGGGAGGCCTGGCAGTCCCAGACTTACAGAAATACTACTGGGCAGCCCAGTTGATAACAACCAATGACTGGGTGTTTGTGAAAAGAGATGAACCCACCTATCAGGTGGATTGTCAAGCGATGGGAAGTCGTGACTGCCCAGCAATGCTCTACCGTAGGAAGCAGGAGGGTCGACTGCCACTATACACACAGGCAGTGGTCCATGCATGGCGCGAGGCCACTAGATTTGTGGTATGGGAGGGAAAATTAACCGAGAATACCCTGCTATGCGATAGTGATTTGTTGTGGGAAGTGGAAAGCCTGAAGGGATTTCACAAATGGGGATTCCTGGTTATCAATCACCACAGGGATGCCTGGAGGGGCCAGGCAATGATTTCCTTTCACGATCTAAGAGTAGAATACCAGATGACTGACACAGAAAGATTTTGGTACCTACAATTGGGGTACGCGTTGTGCGGACATGTTCTTGAGGCGGAACAATTGCTGGATTACACACCCCTGGAGGATCAGCTATTGCTTAACCCTATGACAGATAAAGCCATCTCTCTAAGGTATAGGAAGCTCATGAGCAACTCACACGATCCCCTGTGGGCCCTGAGGGAGGAGTAGTAAATGGATGTGGGATTGCTGGAGAATTACGACTGGGTGGAGGCGATTCAGAGTCCTAGAGAAGTAGCTATATGGATCCCCTTCTGCCTTGTACAACTACAAATCCTTCACAGATCCTATTCCTCTAGAATACTCATGGATCAGCTGGGATGATGTGACTCAGACCAGTGTGCTAGGAGTTGTGAAACAGTAGGGTTTTTCTTTCATATTTTATGGGCCTGTCCCAACATCCAACAATACTGGTGGGAGGTAGTACAGGTTATGGGTGGGGTCACAGGCCTGGACATCCCACTGGAGGTGCAATGGCCTATCTTATGTGTGACAGGGGAGGAGACATGACCCTAATATTACAAAATATAGCTGATGTTGGCAGCCATAGTGGTGAAAAGAAACATAGCCAGGGCCTGGGGTGAGGACTTTCCACCGAGGGAGTTGGAGTGGAAAATTGACAGAGACTGGTTTAGTAAAGCTGAAAAAGTTGTGTATCAGAGTTGGGTCTGCCCACAGAAGTGGGAAAGTGTTTGGGGTCTGTGAGAGGCACACAGGGGTCATTAAATGTATACCGTAAGGAGATTGCAGATGTGCTTATGCAAAGACTTCTTTGGATTAATGAACAATATAAAGATGTACACATTGTATGGAAAGATGCCTTGGTTATTATTTGAGGTTAACAGACATTGTAAATGCGGGGTATTCTTATTTCTGTGCTTTCTGTCAAAAATTACAATCATGAAAGTATGCTGAGAAAATGTCAAATAAAAAGAAGATAATAAAAAGAAAATTAAATTCCTGCTTTGGGAGTTTTGTGTCTCTTAACATAAAAGTTTGACAGGTGGGTACTTTAAAAATGGTGCCTGCTTGGCAAACTCTTACTTACTGTGTCCCAACTTGTAGCATCCTTTTATTGGCCATTGGATTTTTAGAGATGCATGGCCTTGTTAGCAACTATTTTTAAATCATTTTTACATAAACGGCAGGTATTACTGGACTCCACCTACTGAACCTGTGACAAAGAAACGCAAACTGCTAACATGATTTTGTACCCTGGACCATTTCTAGAACCAGGACAATTGCACATAAGTTCCTTCAAGTGGAGGTGTGCCTAGGTTCTTACCCAAAGCCAAAATTGATGCTCTTCCTAGCTAGTACAAGTTTGAGGCCCTACCACTGCGGACCCGCTTGCATCATACAAGGCCCTACACAGCTATATACCCGCTTACATCAACCGCTGCCTAAATTTTCACCAGTCCACCAGACACCTCTGCTCTGCTTCACTCTTGCTCACCCACACCACCTGAATCAGCTGAAGAAGGAACAGAGGACGCTCCATCTCCTACCTTGCAGCAAAGACATGTAACGGCCTCCCCCTACATCTTTGAACCTCCCCATCTCTACCGCAGTTCTGAAAGTCACGGAAGACCTGGCTCTTCGGCTGAACCTCTGGACTCTGCCAGCACCTGGATATCTTCACGAGTGACAAGCAGCACTCTATAAATCAACTGATTGATTGCTTGACTGAGGGGCAAGGCCCCTATCATGCCCAAAAAACAGATCAGGTCTGTATTTTATTAGACCACAGTCACCTGCCTCTGCTAGGCAACCTCCAGACCTAATATTTCTAAACTCTTGCAGCTTTCTTAGAGTACTGAAGTGACATTGTTCGAGCAAACCCCACTTATTTTCCATTCTTCTTTGCCCTTCTTTTAGCTGCCTGGACAGGAAATTATATTTCAAGAAGAAAATGATGTACATCAATTGTATGTAAACGTAAGGAAAATGCAATTGACAAGCTTCTATTGCCCTTGAGTAGGCATCTATGTGGCATGCATGGCAAAATGATAATTGTTTATGGCCTCAATATGAGAACACCTTTGTCTCTTTAATAATATATTCTTCTGAGAACAGTAGATTTCTGAGTGCAACAACCATGTTTCAATGCATGGCTCGACCTCTAATCATTCCTCTTAACCAAACAGCAAACTGTCAAAAAGAGTGTGTGACCCAAAGGTGGAATACCAGAAATGGGGATGCCCACAGAAATGGGAACAGGTCAGTGGCCAGTGGGTGGCATATAGGGGCCATTGAGAACTCCTCTTGGAGAGGGATTGCGAGGGTTGGTTGAGGGAAATTGTGAGCTTTATTACCAATGTTTAAAGATGCTGGTACTGGGGAAGGATACATTGATTATTCATCCGTACCTAGTGTATTGGGCAAAAGTGTCATATCGTAATCTTGTGTACTAATTGTCGATCATTTTCCAATGTATGACTGTTTCTGTGCAGCTGAGTATATGTTTAATAAAAAGAACTTTAAAAAAAAAGTGTGTGACCCATCAACTTGTATTCCAAGGTGTAAGCATACAGAGCGTGATGCCTTAAATCACTGTGTGGCTCAAATGTAAAAAGTACTACGATGTTTGTCCAGTAACATCAATACTCCACCTTGTGCAACACACGAAGACCTACTTTATGAGCAGTAGAAGAACAATCTGTTTAGGTGCCATTGTTGCATTGGCTATACTTTTATACTTGATAATTGAGTTGATCATTTAGATAGCTAATAGTTATAAAGGGGCCGATTATGATGTCGGTCGGAAAGCCTCCGACTGCGGTCAGAGGCTTTCTGACCAACTCGGTCGGTTTGCTGTCAGATTGACCGATTACGATGTCGGTGGTCGGAACGTAACCCAGCCGGTCATTCCGACTCGGTTCTGACCAGCTCTCGGAGTCTTCCAGCCGGTCGGAGCCGCACTGCAATCTCCTATGGATTACGATGTTGGTTTCCCACAGCCTTTCGGTGTGGGCCTTTCTGACACGGAAAGGCTGTTAGAGAGCAACTCTGGGGGGCCCGTAGCAGGGCCCCCTTGCCTCCGCGGACTACGGTTGGTGGTCGAGGGGGTATTTAGGGTATCCTCCTGTAAAACCCTGCACTGTGTGGCTGGCACCATGGGATGCCAGCCGCAGAGTACAGGGTTTTACACACACCCATTTCTCTATAGGAGCCTGTATTATGGCCAGTTTACGGCCGTGGCACAAGCTCCCATAGAGTTCTGTTGGAATCTGACCGAACAGTGTTCGTTTGCATCATAATCAGCTGGTCGGAACCGCCGACCTTAGGTCATTCGGTCCCGAGTCCAAGACGGTGTCGGTTGAAGGCAACTCCGACCGACATCATAATAAGCCCCTTAGTGTGTGAATCCGAAATATTTGAAGTGGATATGGTTCAAATTTCCATTTTGCAAATGTAAGTGATAGAAATTCCACATTTAGCATTTCTTGAAATTGCATAATATATAATTTTTCTTCTGTTACACTACAGGTAAAATGCTTCAGTGTATTCTTGGCAGGGTTAATAATCTTATCGTCAATTAAAACCAAAATCGCTACACCAATTTTTAAAATATTGTTTAACATATATTTGAGACAGTCCTGTTTTTCTAGCAAAATTGATACAATAATCCTAATCACATATTTATTGATTGTTGCTGTCTTTGGGAGTAATGAAATTTGATGGTGATTATTTTTCTATCCGTAAAAATGTTGAACAACTTGCACATAAAATGTTTTTTTTTTCTTTTTTGCCCTAAAGGAAATTATGTATTTCTGTCAGGAATCTTCACCAACTACATCACCCTGAATTATGAGTCAGTTCCCTTTCTGGTAACACCGTAAAAGCATCTATGAAATACAGCTACTCCATGTCAATGCAGCATGACCGTGAATACTCTCAATTTTTTTTCAGAGTTTTTCATGCATTTTCCATCACACCCAATAGAATCCTCCAAACACTAACAATTGTCCAATACATTAGGCTTGTACCATCTTAAACAACTCCAAAGGATCAATAAAGCAAGGAGGTGCATACTAACTACCTTTCCTGATTCTTTGTGTAATACATTTACAAAAGTAGCTCCTGCGTGTTTGCAATGTCGATGTCAATTCTAGATACCATAATTAATTTTCTTCACCAAAGATAACTGAAAAAATACATCTAATCCTGGACATAAACGTTCGAATTTGATTAAAAAGTCATAAGTCACAATAAAAAAATAACACTATATTTGTGTGCTATATGAAAACGAAAGCGGTAAAACGGATAATGATTAAAGAAGCAAATGAAGACCTAGAAGTTTTTGCTAAAGTAGTTGAAACTTTAATTCTTTGTTAATTCTACATAGATTTTCTCCAGTGAGGTGCTGTCCCATATATTGCAATAATTTATTGTTAGTGTTGTATTTTTTCCTGAAGTGTAGGCAACTAGATATTTGTTGTCATTGTGTCTGAGGACCGCAATATGTGTAATGTCAAGCTACGTATAGTGCTCCCAATATAAAGGAGCTTGCTCTCTAGGTTTAGTGGACATTATAAAAAAATTCAGTAAGTGGGTCCTTTGATCTGTTCAGATTCATTCATAGATGCCTCAGAAATATGACAGTTGCATTTTTTAAAATAAAATACTGGGACAGCGGTCATCTCTAAAAATGGAGAATAGTAGTCCATCATGGAGGCGGAAGTAATGTCCTCCACCACCATGACAGACTGTACTCCAGCCGCTAAAGTCTAAATCGACCCTTTGGTGCAGTTCTAATTAATTTGCATTGCATGGCGCAAGGAGGATGACAGCTTTCAGCATGTAAGATTGAATTGCTAGAGGCTTCTTTCCTGAAAATACAACTACTCAGTATATTGTCACTGACTGAAATGCACAAATACAAAAACTCTGTAGATCCAAATGTTACTGTCGATTTCAAACCAAACATGTTGGCATTCAATTTATCGACACAGTCCATCTTTCCACTGTAGATAAGATAGCTGTACAGTTAGAGGTCTTCAATATACCATGTCCAGACCAAGCTATCTTGCAGGTATTCCTCCAGGTCTGAATCCCATGCAAACTGTTTCCTAAAAATCCATCTTGAGATTGGCATGAGATGGCACAAACACAAAAATATAAGTATGCTGCTAAAATAAATTTGTCATCTTTAAAAGCATTGGCGCATGAGCATAAATTTGTACCGATCTATCAAACAGGACATAACCCTTTTTCATGTCTGATTGAAGTATACAATGAAGAAACATCCAATGTGGCCAAAAGGCCCTTGTCATAATTAAGTAATCCTTTTCATCTATGAAGAGCATTTACAGAGACAGACACATTAGATGGTAGGGCAAATGCACATGACATGATCAACCTATTTACGTATTTACAGATATTCTCTGATTGTGATCCAACACTACTCACAATAAATATACCTGTGGTTTTAGATATATTCTAAGGTATTTTTGGCAGAACATACCTTTGTAAAAAGAGACTGGACTTTTGACATTTATAAATACCACCTTGTACCATCATAATTTATTTATCAATAATAGTACTCAGTTTATTCATGAAAGATTTGGTAAGTTCTGAATTAAGTTTTACATAGCAAATCTAATCACTGAGTTGGTGCTAGCACACTTCACAATACAGTTCTCTTGTCTGAATTGGATGTTACTACCGTGTTAGATGGGCTGATGATTACAGTGTCACCATTCATAATTCTTGCAAGTGCTTGACACTCAGAAATGGAAAGATGATTGTCTTTTCTCTTGCTATTCATCGTAAACAATAAATATACACAATCCTCCAAAACATGTTTTTCAGAGGAAGCAAATAGAGTATCTTGATTAGTTAGAAGAATATTGGCTTACATTTTGGACATTCTTTAGGAATGACAAGGTTGATCTATCCTTTTAATGCTCAACTTTATCAGTTTTACTTTGTGTGCACGAATCCACCAAATAGCCAAATCTGAAATGCATTTCCACACCTCTATCGTACAAATTACTGCAAAATTTAGCATTAGAGAAGGATATATTCTCTTTTACAGGTTTAGATGCAACCCGTTTATTAAGTAGTCAAATTTATAAATGCAGCAGGACTAAAGGATAATTCTTTTTGGGCAAATGCAGTTTGGATCAAAACATTCTTGCCACAGTTTTGTTCATTGCACCTTGAGGTTAATTTCTTACTCCCGTTCCTTTTCCAATTACTCTTTTACTCCTCTTTATTGTCCAGTCGTATTATTTAAAACAGCTGGTACATATAGACCTCAATTAAATGGATCCGCATTGGCAGATGAATCAATTTCAGAAGAATTTGATCTACCTCCCTTCTAAGCTAATGCCATTTTCACCATTGAGACATAATGATGGAGTCAGTAATTATTTTTCCACAAGGGTTCAAATTAACCTGTGTTTTTAATTGGTTCTATTATGTTAATATTTGCTCTATCATCGTTGGCTTATTCCTCTTCATGCTTCTCAAAATGTTATTCCTATGTAAAAATCATAATTTAAAGGATTTGGCAAGCATCCATCAGGTTTGTTTGTAGTTTACTGATTTGTTTCAGGGAGCTTTCAATGCATGAATCAGCAACTTGATTATCATGTTCATCATTCGCATTGATGTCGCAAAGAAATATGAGTCTTCTTTATTCAACAATAATATCCCTTCAGCGCTGTTACATCTGGCATAATTGGCATGGGTTTCCCCTGTATTTTTGCCTTTGCCTCCTGTGTTTTTGCTGTGTGTTGAACTTCGTTTTGCTGGTCTAGATGCTTTGGGCAATTTGCCACTGCTGTTCAGTGCCAAAGTGCAAGTGCTCCCTTTGTCAATTGTTGTTATGGATTGGTGATTCCATGATTGGCATATTTGATTTACTAGTCAGCCCCTAGTACAGTGCACTGTGGGTGCCCAGGGCCTGTAAATCAAATGCTGCTAGTAGGCTTGCAGCACTGATTGTGCCACCTACTCAAGCAGCCTTGCAGCAAGGTCTCAGGCCTGCCATTGCGGCGTCTGTGTGCAGTCTAGTACTGCCATGTCGACCTGGCAAGTGCACCCACTTGCCAGGCCCTAACCTTCCCTTTTCTTACATGTGAGTCACTCCTAAGGTAGGCCCAAGGTACCCCTGTGAGCAGGGTGCAGTATATGTGAAAGGTAGGATATGTCCTGATGTGTGTGGCATGTCTTGATAGTGAAATTCTGCCAATTTCGTTTTTCACTATTGTAAGGCTATCTGTCCCATAGGATAGACTGGGGAGTTTGCTCATAACATCTTATGAGTATTACTGCCCATGGGAACAAGATAGGAACATAAAGTTTGATATGCCTGAACTCAGAATTAGTGAGGGTGATTTTTACATTCTGGGTTTGAAAATACCACTTTTAGAAAGTAGGTATTTTCTTGCCTAACCATCCAGCGTGCGTCTGCTAGGTTGTGTATTGACTGTCTGGCTTTGGAGTGACAGGGGTTGGGGATGTGCATTCTGTTCAGCCAGCCACTTGGGGGGTTGAGGTGTGTCCTGCCTTTCCAGGGTGAGTCAGGGCTGGGCTGAATAGACCTGGGCAGCATTCAGAGTAGGGGGAGGAGATTTCTTTCACACCTGAATGGGCCTGGTCTGCCTTAGACAATGCTGTCTCCACCTCCTGCCAGGAAGCTGCACCGGAGAGGACAGACCTGGTTTTGGCTCGGGAAAGAGCTTCTCTGCCACAGAGAACAAAGGATTTTGTATTATAAAAAGAGGGGCCCAGACCCCAGACTTTTAGATCACTTCTGGTAATCAAGAGGAACCTTTGCCAAGGAGAAGAGCTGGAGAAACTGAGGAGGAGTACTGCCCCTTTGCTGTTTGCTGTCTGGGTTAGGACTGTAGTGGCTGTTTCTGCCAAGGAAAGGGAAAAGGACTGTGTGCTGTGTCCCCCGCTTGAGGAAGATCTCAAAGGGCTTGAAGAAGAGCTTGCCTCCTGTTCTAAAGTCACAGGGACACAAAGACTTCACCCCCAGGTCCCCTGAACTTCCTTGCTGGGAGTTCTGACCTGCCAAGAGGTGCCTGTAACAGTTCTGGGCCTCTGGTGGTTGTTCTAGCTGTGGGAGCTGGAATAGCAATGCAACGACGAGAAGCGCAACGCATCCGTACCTGTTTTCGACGCATCGCCGAAGAAACTGATGCAGCACCTGCCTACGGCTCGAGAAATTGCCACATCGGGTGCACCGATCTCCGAAGTCCGAGATCACTGCACCGATTCCGACGCAAACCCTGATGTGCGGCTGCAAGAACCCACTCATCGTCCCGGATCGTCACGCATCGAGGCGCCAGGCCTGTCGCATCGTTGGGGGACGCAGTAAGAAACCGACGCATCACCTCCCCACGCAGTAAGAAATCGACGCATCACCTCCTCTCCGGTAAGGAACCAATGCATCACCTCCCCTGCGTAGCAGTAAGGAACCGACGCATTACCTCCCCTGAAGCAATGAACTGACGCATCGCCTTCCCTGCATTTAAGGAACCAACGCATCACCTTCCCTGCGACCCTTTTTGCTTGTGTTTTCACGTATCCAAGGTACTTAGTGTGAAAAGTGTTACATCTGCAATTTGCTTTGAACAGAACTATTTTTACCATTTGAAAGTCATATTTGTATTACTGTATTGTGGATTTTTGTCATTTTGGTCTTGTTTGATTTAGATAAAGATTACTTATTTTTCTAAACTGTTGTGGTGTCCATTTGTAGTGTTTTCACTGTATTACTGTATGCATGCACAAATGCTTTACACACTGCCTCTGAAAGCCTGTCTGCTCGTGTCAAGCTACCCGGGGGTGAGTAGGGGTTATTTTAGAAGTGTATCCCCCTTACCCTGACTAGGAAGAAGAGTCCCTACTTGGACAAAGGTGCAAACCCTTGCCAACTAGAGACCCCCATTTCGAACAAGCGCAAATATAGATTCACCAATAAGTATGCTATTTTGCACATAATTGTGCAATGATGTTACTTCCCAGTGTTTTGAAATTTTACGTCATTTAAATTTTTCTATTTATGTTAATGACTTATCAGACCTGTCTTTCCATGTACTTTACCATCATCTTTATTAGCATTAATAGAGATAATCAAATCAAGTCTCCAGCATAACAAAGTGTTTGATTATGAAGGGAAAATGGCAAATAGAAATGTTGTTTTATTAGTTCTTTTTCTGTGAACACATTGGATTTGTAAAGAGTGTAACCGCCACCTCCCGGGATATAAATTAGTGTTCTGCTTCTTGGTCCCACTCAGAAAATGAAAAAGATGGGAATGGAAGCTTTGCAACAATTCTCAGACCTCAACCTCAAACGTGTTTTGGTCTTGCCAGCGGAAGAGCATGGTGAGCAAACTATAATGTTAACTCTTAGGATTCATGGGTATCACAGAGTTCTAATCCAAATACGGACAGTGCTCAAGCAAACATTTAACAAAAAAAACCATATCTGACTGCCCTAACAGTGCTGTTCTATAGTTCCACAAAAAAGTGCAGTTTTTAAATGTGATCCAGGGAAGTAAATGACTCAGGTTAACAATGTAAATAAATATTCACACACACATTCATGTGTGCCCAACACTAGCAGCTGTCCTATCTAATTGAATTGTGCATGGACACTCAAAAATGGCAAAAGCAACATCTAGTCAGGAGTGAAACAATATAGAAATATATGCTTTATTTTATATACATTTAAACCCTATTCCTGTCGGTATTACAGGACTGCCGACTGTAGAACATCAGCCATACTTGTTGATTTTTAGTATCTTACGTGAGCTAACAATCAGAAAATTCATGTTAGTTGCAAAAACCCTGTTGTAAATCAGGATCATACTATCACTTCCTACATCTCAATGCATTTCAATTTATGTCTGCCTTTTTGACAGCTTTAATACTAAATTGAGTTTATTTGGTTTTCCATAAAATAATTAAAAATTAAAAATTTGCTTTTTAAAATGATTGTATAATACTAAAAAATATTTCAAATGATGTATCTCATCATGTATATATTATAAATTATACTGTGAACCATAATATACTAACCATTATAAAATGTATTTAATGTACATTAAATATTAGTAAGCCTGAAAATCCCAAAAAGTTCAAAGCACAATATTGAAACCACCCTTGAAAACAAATTGGTCCATGATTTTTAAGTCATAGAAGGATTTTGCCACATTTAAAAAAAAAAATGTCATTATATAAATATGGTTTGAAACTTTGAGAAAAAATGTGCGTATTGTTACCAACAAATCCCAGCTTTTTCGAGGTCATAAATGTTACTCTATTTCTAGCATGCATTCAGACTACGTGGTAAAAGTTATCATTCACATTTTTTTTAAAATGTCAACAGCCTTATAAAATTTGTTTTAAACTACACTAAAGAGTGGATTGGTTAAGAATTGTTTTATGTATAACATCTGTAGCTTTTTTATAATTTAGTCAATTCTTTGTTCAATTGTAGAATGCATCAGTATAATTAAATAAAATAAAACAGTATGAAACTCTGTTTAACTCATTTCGTTGCCATAAATAATATTTTTTTTTAAACTCAAAGAACATGCATACATTTAGTCAAGTTTACATTGGTTGGCTATGATCCAGCGCGTCTAATATAAATTCCTCTCCTAGGATATGACATCCAGGTGAAATCATTCACATCTACTATACCATATGACGGTGGGGCCCATAACACCGCATATCATACACTCAGTCATTCCCTGGATCACACCCACATTCACTAAGGAGAAAAAGATGCGCTGCTGGAGGAACGAAATACCTTATTTAATTTGACAGATTATTACCTTAATCATCATATACATTCAGTTTAATCCTGTCGGTTCGAAAACATCAAGGTACTCCGCTCTTTGGTCGATGGACCAACTAGTAGAATAAGTTGATGGTGATCGAGACCAGCTCAATCATTTAAAACCCTATTAAATGTCAAATTTTATTAACGAACTAAAGAACCACAGACTCAAAATTAATTAGAAATAAATTTTTATCTAAATTCAAATTTTCACGAGTGAGATTCTTAGTTTATTAATCACCTTAATACATTCTTTTACATTTATATAGGAAATTATGTAAAGAAATTCGAAATTATGCATTACCTATTTAGATGTAGATAGGAATGGTTCATCAAAGAAGATAAACTGTAAATCACAGAACAGACTCCCAAACTGACTGACTGTCCCTCTAGATGGCCTCCTCGACGGGACCTCCCATACAGATTTCCCGCAACGGTCTCGTTCCTTCCCCAGTCCGGTTCGAAGTCAATGGCAGCATTCGCATTAACATCAGCATCGGCATTTGCAATAATAACAGCATCGACACCTCCCATATAAGAGCAGTCCTTCTTATACCCTACTTCTGGCTTACTACACAAAAAGTTGCAATGTTTGGGGGCAGGAATCACGCTAATTGGTCCATTTGAGGGGTGGCGAAGATTGTCTCATCGCCTTCCTTGCTCAAACTGGTTTCGGGGATGGTTAAGAGTTCACTGTTTCCCATGCTCTTTGGGTAAAAGCAGTCCAAATTGTCTATTCACTTTGTTGCGATTTTGATGGTCACATTTTGGACAGTTCTTTGTTTCTCAATACTTCCTTCTTTCCTTTCTCACGGATACGTGCTGAGGCTTTCTTGGCACTCTCCTCATAAAAGGTTACTCCGTCCTTGACTTTTCTCACTCCATACACAGGCCGTACCCACGTGGTTCAGCTCCATTATTTCTTTCGCTTAGAGGCCATCTTTGGTTTCTGATATGACCTCATCTATGCCGGCAGCCATTTTCGCAGCCTGGCCTAACAGGCCCAAAGGGACTATCATAAAAACAAACACAATCATAATTAAAACAAAGAAAATAAGGCTTTCTGTTTACCACCTGTCATTCTAAGAACCCGTGTTAGGTGTTACCTAGCAGAAGCGACATTTAAAGCCATTTTACTTACCATCCGTGTTCTTTGCCACAATACAATTTTCACTACACAGCACAAATCATGCGATTTTACTCTGATTAGTACGCAATTCACAGTTTTAATATTATAATACTTCACAATGGTAAATAAATTAGATTTTGCACAAAAGGGCAGTTACCATTTATGTAAATGTTTATTAAAGGTGCATTTTGTTGGTTATTTTCATCAAACAATTAGTACTGTTAATTTATTATTCTTATTTAAGGGGGTTTCAAAATTATTTCTTTTACCTTGCTCCATCAACTTCCCCCTTTGGTGATTTTTAATATCACCACAAAAACCATGTAATACAATTTTCAAATAAATGTTTCTTGTCCATTTGTTTTGGTTAGTTCACACAACAGTGTCTTCCTCATCTTGTCTTTTTGATCTTTTATATATGTTCTCTTTCAGTTTTTCTAATTCTATTTCTCCCATTTCTCGTTCTCTTTCTTTATTTTTCTCATTTTCTCTTTTTATTCTATTTTGTGTTTTTCTCTTTTTAATACACACATATGCTAATTTGGCTGACAACATTACCATTATTACCACTGTTACTGATATTAGTACCTTCCCAATAAGGGAACCACCTATTTCTGTGAACCATTTCTGTATTGAGGAAAAACTCTTACCAAGTTTCTCCCAGGCACTTTCAACCTCCAGTGGAGCAATCTCTTTGTGCAAATCAGTAATATTCTTTATATACTTCTGTATATTCTCACTTTTATCGGGAATGTAAGTGCAACAATGTTGGACTTTCAGCATTCCACAGACTCCACCCTCTTTTGCCAAAAGAATGTCAAGGGCAAGCCGGTTTTGCATCACCATAGCTCTCATGGCAACCATTTCGGTATTTACCATCAAGAACCCTTCAGCAGTATTCGTTGATAACCGATCTACTACTGTGGACAGTTTCCGAATCTTAAATGCATTCAAAGATATACCCACTGCTGGTATCAATGCTCCAAAAATGTCACCTATTATTTCTGAAAAACTTTCCCTCCTCCTACGTGTTAATGTTTTACCTATCTCATGTATTCCTTTTTCTCCTCTCTCCACATGGAAAATCTTTGGAAAGACCAGACCTAAATAACATGATCCGTACCAGTTGTCCGGCAACCTATAATAAGCTCTACTTCCACATATATAATAGATCCCAGGAAATATTGGATCTTTTCCTCCTTTAAATCCCCATCCTCCTAAAATTTTATATCATTCTCGGCATTCACTGAAACCCACGAAATAATTATCATACATAGTCTTATTTCTACTAATATACAACTTTCCCTGTTGGGGCCAATCCAAAGTCATAGCTGCATTTGTCTCTCCTCTGTCATGATTTTTCTCTTCAAACGCCCAAAGTGGTGTTTTTGTCTTTTCCTCTATTACCTTTCTTTGAAACTTAACTCTTCTGTTTTCTACCATCTCCAAGAAGACCTTTTCCTCTTTCTTTAATTCACAGGTAAGATTGTGTCTAACTACATACTCTAATGTTAAATCTTTATTTTCTAGGAAAAATTCACCAAACATTTTTGCTTCTTTCACCTTGTTTAGTTCAGGAATTATAGGTACCTTCGCAAAAATAGTGTTTATGTCAGTGTAATAATATTCTAATCTACCTGTTTTATCAAATAAACTAGCTAAAACTTTACATGTTATCCCATACGTCAAAGGAAGGTGATGATAGGTCACACCTTCTGTGACAGACGCAGGTAATTGCATACAAACATAACAATCCCTTACATCCATTGTCTCCACATATTCATACAACAATTTCGTAAAGACATTCTTGGAAAAGTCAGTTATAGACTTATCCTTATGTAAATCAATACTATCTACTAATGCTGCAGTGTTTTGTGTGTTAGCTTCTTTATCCTTTTTCGTGTTATTCCCTATTACAGATGTCTCTTCTACAATCAACCTCAATGGAACTGTTATTGCTAAAATAAGCCAACTAAACATTAGCAAACCTGTACAAAAGAAACACATTCTACACCATCTACGTAAAAACTCACATCTAGGTTTTCTATCTTCAATGTCTACCATTTTGTACTATTACCTAGCTATTTATATATTGTACAGAAAATGTGTCACCACACCTCAGAATGACCTCTCAGGCACTCTACCCTTTTCCTGTGTCACGTTTGGGTCTTTTCTTCAGTTCCTTTCAGAACTCTTTCTTGTCTCGTTCAGGTTTTTGTGTCCAGTCCAGTTTCTTTCTTTATCTTTTCAGGTTTGTTGCACTTCACTTTCACCCATTTGTTTACAGCTTTCGTCTGGGCTCTCGTGAGTGTTATCCTCTTTTTTAATGTCAGTCAAAGCGATGTATAGCCACTCAGGTGACTTATATTTCAAATTAGGTCTCTTCACTCTTTTTGTTTTCTGCAATTGCTTTCCTTGTCCTCTTTGACTTGTTATCTCATTTACTTGTTCTGCATCATCTCTGTTCAAATTTACTATCTTGTATCTCAGTCTTTTGACTTCGTGGGGCCAATTGTCTCCTTTTCTTGGCCTTTTTGCTTCACTTTCCTTTTCCTCTCGTTCAGTTCTCCAAGTCCTCTTTCTTGGTCCTAATCTCTGTTTTCTTTCTTCTTCGCTTTCTTCGGATTCTGTTTCAGACCTTATTTCACTTCCTCTAACCTTGAACTTTATGATCTCAGTTTTTTTGTCGGAATCTGAACCTTCTTGTGACTCTCCAGTTTAGACTTTTGATTCTATCCCTCCTCGAGTTTCTTCCACATTTATTCTTATCTTTCTGTCTGAATCTAAATTTCCCTGTGTTTCTTCTAATTGTTGATCTGTCCCTACTTCTCCTCGTGTTTCTTCCACTTCCCCTATCTCTCTATCTGTATCTAAGTCTCCCTCAGCTAGTTCAACTATTTCTGGAGGAATTCTTCCATAACTTGTACTTGGTTGTTCTCTATCACTGTCTCTTGGTTCAGTTTCTTCGCCTATAATGTCTGTTCTTATCATTCTCTTTTGTCTTTCATTAAATTCAGGTTGGTCTGTTTCAGATGCTGAACTGGTATCTGATATTTCCAGATGTCGACTTACAGGTCGAGCTTCAAAATCTGGATCTTCAATTTGTTCGGGTTCTTCTTCAGTTGCAAAACTTGTACCTTGTTCTCCCAGATGTCGACTTTCAGGTCGAGCTTCAAGATCTGGAATTCTGCTTATTTCAGGTTCTGCTACGGATGCTGAGCTGGTATCAGATATCTCCAGATGTCGACTTACAGGTCGAGCTTCAGGATCTGGAACTCTGATAGTGTGACTGGCATGCACCCAGTTTTTTACTCCTGCACATTTGACAGCAGTTGTTGTCACCAGGATCACTTGACGTGGCTCATCCCAGCGAGGAACCAAACAGTTTCTTCTTCTGTGGACTTTTATGCGGACCCAGTCTCCTGGATTCAAATCATGAGCTGGTTTTCTTTCAAGAGTGGTCGCATCCGGTCCAACCTGATGACACACAGAATGAACCACATCAGCCAATCCTTTGCAATAGTCCAATACGAGATCATCAGTTATAGTCAGCAGTTTGTTGACAGGTACATGTGCTTGTCTCATTGCTCGGCCCATGATTATTTCATGAGGACTCAGACCCGTTTTTCTGTCAGGTATGCTTCTGATAGTCATTAGCACCAATGGTAGGGCATCAGGCCATTTGAGTCCTGTGGCTTGACACATTTTTCCCAACCTATTTTTATTGTTCAATTTACTTGTTCTACCACTCCAGAAGCCTCTGGTCTGTAAGCACAGTGTAATTTCTGTTGTATGTCAAGAGCTTCACATATCAATTGGATCAGTTCATTTTGGAAATGTGTTCCTCTATCTGTTTCAATCGTTACTGGAAAGCCATATCTCGGAATGAATTCTCTCAGTAGGAGTTTAGCTACAGTAACTCCATCATTCCTTCTTGTCGGATAGGCTTCCACCCAACGAGAAAACAAACAAACGACCACAAGAACATATTTCAATCTATTACTCGGGGGCATTTCAATAAAATCTAGTTGCATTCTAGTAAAAGGACCTCCTTCACGTCCTATTGTTCCTAGACTCACTACTGTCTTCCGTCCTGGATTTATCTGTTGGCATGTAAGACATCTTTGACAGAGACTCTCAGCTATAGCTCTGAATTTTGGGTTGTACCAAGTTAGTCTGAAAAGTCTAATCATGCCATCCCTACCAATATGAGCTTGTCCATGGTACATCCGTGCCATGTTAGAAATCATGCTATCAGGCATAACTGGTCTTTCATCTCTATAAACCCAAACGTCATCTTCCTCTCTTTTCCTGCAACCTGCTTTTATCCAACCATCTTTCTCCTCTTCGTTTGCTTCTTCCTGTAATTGTCTTACCTCATCCCATGTTTAGACAATGTTAGTAAATAATAATGGACATGAAACATTTTCTTTTTCTCTCCTCCTGTTTAATGAGACCATATTTCTGGCACAGTATTGGGCTATTTCGTCCGCATACTTGTTTCCCATAGCAATATAGTCTGTCCCAATTTTATGTGCAGCACACTTTACCACTGCAAATTGTTTAGGCAGCTGTATCGCCTCAAGCAATTTTTTCACAAACTCACTGTTCCTAATTGGAGTTCCTGCAGACGTCAAGAAACCTCTCTGAGACCAGATCTGTCCAAAATCGTGGACCACTCCAAAGCCATACTGGCTATCCGTGATCACCGTAATTCGGACATTCTTTCCCAGTCTGCATGCCTGAATTAGAGCAATCAGCTCAGCTACTTGAGCTGAACGTATCCCTCTCAAACAAGATGCTTCCATTATGGCAGCTACTGTACACACAGCATATGCCGCACTCAAAACTCCTTCACTCGTCCTCAGACATGATCCATCTACAAACATCACATAATCTGATTCTTTCAAAGGCTCATCCTTAATATCTGGTCGAGGCTTTGTGCAGAATTCAAGCACATCCAGACATTGATGATCAACTTCATCCTTAACTCCTACATTTCCTTCGCCTGGCAGTGAAGTTGAATGATTCACTCTTGTGCATCTATCAATAGTTACATTAGCTGCACTCAAAATCACCTTTTCATACCTAGTCAGCCGACTATGTGTCATGAATTGGGTTTTGGTTCTGGTCAGAAGAATTTCAACAGAATGTGGAACATATACTCTTAATGGATATCCCAAAACAATGCCTTCAATCTGTTCCAGACTCACACAAGTAGCAGCTACTGCTTTCAGACAACCAGGCAACGCTTTTGCTACTGGGTTTAAAACAGCTGAAAAATAAGCAATGGGTCTTTTCATTTTTCCATGCCGTTGCACTAGAACTGAAAGTGCACATCCAACTCTTTCACTACAATACAGTTCAAATTCTTTTTCATAATCAGGCATTCCCAATGCCGGTGCTTCACACAACTTCGTTTTCAGTTCTTTAAAAGCTTTCATTTCTTCCTCATTCAACTCAAACGGATCTTTAACATCTCTTTTTGTCAATTGCTGTAAAGGTTTTGCAATCAATGAAAATCCACTTATCCACTGTCGACAATACCCAACCATTCCAAGGAACATTCTCACCTCTCTCTATGTCATTGGAGCTCTCATTCCTTGGATAATCTTTATTCTTTCTGTTGTTACCTTCCGCATCCCTTTTTCAATCTTATGACCTAGGTACTGTACTTCCTGTTGACAAAATTGCAGTTTCGACAGAGACACTTTGTGCCCTCCTTCTGCCAAGTGATTCAATAAAGCAATTGTGTCGGTAACACATGCTTCTTTGGTCTTTGATGCCACTAACAGGTCATCAATATATTGGACCATCACAGATTTTTCAGGCATTCTTAAATCTTCCAATGATTTCTTTAGGATCTGATTAAAGATTGAGGGGCTTTCTGTATACCCTTGAGGAATTCGGCACCATGCCAAAATACGCTCTCCGAACCGGAACGCAAATAATGGCTGGCTATCTGGATGTAACGGAATAGAGAAAAATGCATGGCACAAATCAATAACTGTGTACCATTCTGCATCATGTGGAATCTGATACAGTATTACGGCGGGGTTTGGCACAATTGGACAACAAGGAATAACGATTTTATTTATTTTCCTCAAATCTTGCACTATCCTATATGTCCCATTCGGCTTTTTCAAACCCATTATAGGTGAATTACATGGGCTACTCATTATTTCTTTCAAAATTCCCTGTTCAATCATTTTATTAACTACGGGTGTTATTCCTTCAATAATTTCTGGCGTTAATTTGTACTGTGGAGTATTTGGGTAATTTATTCCTTCTCTTACAGTGATCTTTACAGGGTCTACTCCTCTCATTAACCCAATGTCTTCGCCTGTGAAATCCCATACATCAGATCTGACTGTTTCTTTTAATTCAATTGGGATTTTCTCTACGTCAAACACAGGAAACATGTTATTTACTCCTGGTTCTAGATCTGCCATTGTCATTTTATACAGAACATCTTCATCTGGTGTCTGAAATGCAATACCATCCGGGGTACAATAAATGGTGCAGTTCATTTTACAAAGCAGATCGCGTCCTAGCAAGTTTACAGGACTGCAATCACACACCACAAACCGATGCATTTCTCTAAATGGTCCAACTTTCACCTCTACTGGTTTCGTAAGAGGCGCTTTAATCTGCTGGTTTGAAACACCCACAACTTGGATATATTCACCTGAGAGAGGAAGGGTTGGAATTTCTACTGATCTAACAGTAGAACGGGTAGCTCCAGTGTCCACAAGGAATGTAACATTTACACCATTCACTTCTCCATCCACAAATGGACCTGACTGATCTACCTCTAGAGTTGCGCCAAGCACGCACTCTTCCTCCTCTCTTAGGCACCGTCATAAACTTTCATCCGATTCATTTCCATCCTGCCGTAACCAATACTGCGATATTGCAGCTGCGCGCGGCAATTTTGTTACCTGCTCTCCTCCGTAGAATCCTGTCTCTGCACTGTATCTCTGGGGGTTTACACTCTTGGGAAGAGGTGGTTGTGGCACCTGACTCTGTTGAGTAACTACCTGCGGTTGTTGCGGCTGTTGGTAACTCACCTCATTCTGCACCTGCGGATTTAATGATTGATTTTCCATATTAGCTTTTGGAGGAAATTTACACTCGTTTCTCCAATGCCCTAACTTTCCGCAATTATGGCATGGCCATTTCTTTTTAGCTTCTTCTATACTCATTTGACCTTTTCCTTTACCTATATTCGGTTTGGATTTAGTCTGTCCTGCATCACTAGTCTGATTATTCATTTGAGCTTCTTGTTTTTCCGCGACCTTTACTTGTGCCCACATCGCTTTTTCTTTTAGTTTACGTTGTCTGCACTCAATGTCATCACTACAGTATTTAGCATACCTCAGTACTTCATCTACAGTGCTATTTTGCCAGCACAACATGTGCTGTTTAATCATTTCACTTATCTCGGGCTTCAATCCATATACAAATCTATATACAAAATGACTCATGTCCTTTTCACTCAAAGTCTCATAACCGCTATACTCTCTAAAAACCAAAAGTAACCTTTCATAGTAGGCATGTACAGATTCCTTACTCTCCTGTGTTGTTCTGTCAATCTTTACCCAATCTGTTTCTTTTGGTGGAATTTTATTTTTCAAAAACGTGATAACCTGGTCATACTTTCTCATCACTTCTGGACCTGGCGCTCCAGTTTTTACATCTCTAGGATATTCTTCTGTTGGCCAATCAATTGTAATCTTACACTCTGTCCATAAATCTGCTGGTACTACAATATCAAACAATCCATCCAGATCTACCCACAACACCTTCGAAACCTTTACAAATCTTTCCACTTGTCTATACCAGTCTACAGGTTTCTCTCTTAATTTCGGAAAATCATTCATAAATGACAATATATCTTGTCTAGACCATGGGACATGCACATAGCTTCCTCCTGGAGTTTCTCTCATTGGACATTCCATCACTATTGGTTCTTTTTCTTTCACCGTAAAAGCCAAAGATGCTTTATCGGTCATTCCCTCTTTTCTTTTCATCCACCTGCTCCTCCATCTGTCCACATCTCCCCATTTTCTCAATAACACAATCAGTTCTTTAATCTGTGTTAATCGTCCTGATGTGTTCAGATTTTCTATATCCTTTTCACAAAAATCTACTCTATACGGTTCCTGCAAACTTCTGATTTTTCCAAATTCTACTCCTAGTTCATTCGCTGTCTCTTCCAACCTTTCATGCAAATTTCTAGCTCTCCAAGTAATACTTTTACACACAAACATAATCTCTTCGTCCTGATATGATTTCAATTTTTCTGTACCAATAGTCCCTAAAATCAACTCCTCCATGTCTATCTTTAGTCTGATTACATCCAATGGTTGTGGTTCTGCATCTTTCTTCTGCAAATTCCTCATCCACTCATTTAATTCTTCTGGAGTCGGACCTACAGGGGTACTATTTATTTCTATCCAATTTGTGCTTCTCTCTGGGGTCTCAGTTGCTGATTCAGTTCCCATAGGAATCCTTCTTATCTCACTCTCATTTACTGTCAAGTTAGTAGGTGGACTCGATCTATATGAGCTAACCAAATCTCTTGTCTCCCTAGTTTCTGTAATTATCCCTTCTCTCATTCTTTGCATATTCGAGTTCATTGGGATGGTCAAGGAATGCTCATCTATTCTTTGGTTTTCAAATACCGGTATTACTGGTCCTATTGTCACTGGCACAGTCACGGCTTCCATGTTCATAGTTAATTCCCTTATTTTCTCAGTCAATTCTCGTGTGGTTCTTGCTAACTCAGCTGTATTACCACTGTCAGACTTCTCATTCTGTGGAGTCTCTAATTTTTCATTTAACCTATTTATTTCATGACTTCGTTCAGGGCTTTGATTCCTCCCAGTTTCCATTGGTGGTGCATTTGGTGTCACCACCGCAGAATTCTGTTGATATGGAAGTGGTTTTCTGTTTAAAATATCTTCCAGCAATTCATCCTCTGTTTCGCTACCTCCATACCCATATCTCTCTGTTACTACATGTTTCTTTTTCTCTGTACACTTTTTCCTTGTAACTTCTTCATCTGTTATGGCTGGAAACAAACCATCCGTCATATTAGCATATCTCCAACGTCTCATCCTATCTTCATGATTCACTCCCCATACTCTTCCGTGAACTAAACTATAATTCTTTGCACCTCTGTGTCTTTCTCTTTCATACATCTCATCTTCCCATTCACCTAACGCTTCAAACTGTGTCGGTCTAGGTCTTGGCTCGAGTTTCATCATTTTCTCTCTCAAATTCCGAAGTACAGCTGTGCTAAATGAACCATTTTCTGGAAAAGCCAATACTCCATCATTCTGAGTATATTTTGTCCAATTCTCCAACCAAATGCAAGTATGATAACCATATTTCAACATCATATGAGAAGCTGGCGTTTTCGGCGGAGGAATTACTTGTCCTTCCCTAGTCACTACCTTCTTGTCCTTCTTGAAAAAGTTTTTAATTTTCACCATCCATGACGGTTTCTCTCTACAATACTCATAATAAGCCATATTTCACGATTCTTTCTTTTCGACAACTCACAACTCTGTTCTGTTTACTGTGTGCTATTCGGACCTATCCCAGCGCGTCTCACACCAACGCACCAATCCGAGAGCTTCTACGTCACTCTCAACTGGACAATACCAGTGCGTTTTCACTCTAATGCACCAATCAGAAAGCTCTTCGCTTTCCCACCACTGGCCAATACCAGCGCGGTCTTAGTCAACGTCAGTTCTACTCCTGACCCCTCCTTTACAAAAATTATCAGCAGTTTTTCTTGACTGAATTTTATTAGTTACAACGTAAAACACATTTCCATTGTCTGTTTTCACTTAACAAAAGAGATAGCTTACTCTATCTTGCAAGAATACTGTTTTATTCGATAAGTGTAGCACTTCCCTCCTTACCCTTCTCTCAAGCAAGGGGTAAACCCGTTTCTCTGGGGATAAAACACATGTGGAGACTACACTGCTCCTGAGAATTAAGGCCAGAGTTTCACAAGAAAACCGGTTGCTATTTCACTCATACACGTTTTATACATGAAATGTCCCTATCATAACACAATCCTGTGTTATCACCAATTTGAAAAATCAGACAATGCACAATTCCATGTGACTTCTCTTGCCACACGTGTCCACTTCCTACTTCCCGGAAGCTTCAAAATTTCGACTTACACATAACATAATACAATTCGACATGAAGTGTTAGACATAAATGATCAATAATCAATAATCACCAAACTAATCTATAGTAACCATCCTCTGTTACCAAGAAATCTGATCCAGCGCGTCTAATATAAATTTCTCTCCTAGGATATGACATCCAGGTGAAATCATTCACATCTACTATACCATATGACGGTGGGGCCCATAACACTGCATATCATACACTCAGTCGTTCCCTGGATCACACCCACATTCACTAAGGAGAAAAAGATGCGTTGCTGGAGGAACGGAATACCTTATTTAATTTGACAGATTATTACCTTAATCATCATATACATTCAGTTTAATCCTGTCGGTTCGAAAACATCAAGGTACTCCGCTCTTTGGTCGATGGACCAACTAGTAGAATAAGTTGATGGTGATCGAGTCCAGCTCAATCATTTAAAACCCTATTAAATGTCAAATTTTATTAACGAACTAAAGAACCACAGACTCAAAATTAATTAGAAATACATTTTTATCTAAATTCAAATTTTCACGAGTGAGATTCTTAGTTTATTAATCACCTTAATACATTCTTTTACATTTATATAGGAAATTATGTAAAGAAATTCGAAATTATGCATTACCTATTTAGATGCAGATAGGAATGGTTCATCAAAGAAGATAAACCGTAAATCACAGAACGGACTCCCAAACTGACTGACTGTCCCTCTAGATGGCCTCCTCGACGGGACCTCCCATACAGATTTCCCGCAACGGTCTCGTTCCTTCCCCAGTCCGGTTCGAAGTCAATGGCAGCATCCGCATTAACATCAGCATCAGCATTTGCAATAATAACAGCATCGACACCTCCCATATAAGAGCAGTCCTTCTTATACCCTACTTCTGGCTTACTACACAAAAAGTTGCAATGTTTGGGGGCAGGAATCACGCTAATTGGTCCATTTGAGGGGTGGCGAAGATTGTCTCATCGCCTTCCTTGCTCAAACTGGTTTCGGGGATGGTTAAGAGTTCACTGTTTCCCATGCTCTTTGGGTAAAAGCAGGCCAAATTGTCTATTCACTTTGTTGCGATTTTGATGGTCACATTTTGGACAGTTCTTTGTTTCTCAATACTTCCTTCTTTCCTTTCTCACGGATACGTCCTGAGTCTTTCTTGGCACTCTCCTCATACAAGGTTACTCCGTCCTTGACTTTTCTCACTCCATACACAGGCCATACCCACGTGGTTCAGCTCCATTATTTCTTTCGCTTAGAGGCCATCTTTGGTTTCTGATATGACCTCATCTATGCCGGCAGCCATTTTCGCAGCCTGGCCTAACAGGCCCAAACGGACTATCATGAAAACAAACACAATCATAATTAAAACAAAGAAAATAAGCCTTTCTGTTTACCACCCGTCATTCTAAGAACCCGTGTTAGTTGTTACCTAGCAGAAGCGACATTTAAAGCCATTTTACTTACCATCTGTGTTCTTTGCCACAATACAATTTTCACTACACAGCACAAATCATGCAATTTTACTCTGATTAGTACGCAATTCACAGTTTTAATATTATAATACTTCACAATGGTAAATAAATTAGATTTTGCACAAAAAGGGCAGTTACCATTTATGTAAATGTTTATTAAAGGTGCATTTTGTTGGTTATTTTCATCAAACAATTAGTACTGTTAATTTATTATTCTTATTTAAGGGGGTTTCAAAATTATTTCTTTTACCTTGCTCCATCAGCTACATCTCGCAGTAATGGAACAGTTGATATGCCAGCTGTTACAATTTGAAAGAGAACAAAGTATGACAAAGTGTTTCTTTTTTGATAAGTGTCTTACAATAGTATTTGTTGTATGAGTCTAATTTCTGAATCAACTTTGTAACAAATCAATTTGAAATGAATGAAAATGTCATCTCTCAACAGAGCATTGAAGCACTGATATGTTTTTTTCATGGACCGCATTGTCACAGCTGATAAACTGAAATACTGTGTAATACATCTTACAGAGGAAAGCTGAATAGCATGATAAAATGTCGCAAAAATGCTGTCAAGAATACTTTAACAAATAAAAATAACAATAAGGTCTTACTTTATTTTATCTTGAAAAAACCAAAGCATACTCCAAAATGACAGTGTGTGCCTCAGCAATGAATAAACTAATTTTAGCAAAGCAAAGATGTGACTTAAACAAGGACAAGCAACATTCTCTTTATTTAAGAGGTAAATATGAACTGCGATATTATTATTTTAAAATAATCATTACTATTTTAGTTGTTAACAATGACCTGATAACTTATTCAATAATGTTCATTACACTTTTTCCTACTTGTTCCCTTCATACTCCTTATATTTTTATGGTGAGAAATGCCGGTGAAATAAACAACCTTACTAGTCCAGTTCCTTTTCTGGATGTCATTTCTATTAAACCTCTCACCCAGAAATCCAATTTCTAATACACAATCAGTGCAGCAACATTCAAAGTCACAGACTGAAAAGATGGGATAGAGGATGGGAGGAAACTAATGACTGTGATGAGTGAAAGTGGAACTCACTGTAATGAGCGCTACCAGTGAGAAATCTGAGCAATCACCACAAACCTGTATACACCAGGTTTTACAGAGGCCACATACACAGAACACAGTAGACTAGATTAAAGCGCTTGTACGGACGCACTATGCCTGCAGATTAACAGCTTCCCTGGTTTCTGAGGCCCATGGGCCTGTCCATGTTTTCTTTATGAGACAGTTCTCTTTAACCGTCTGCATTAGTGTTCACAGCCAACGTTCAGTTCAGGTGATGATTCTACCTGAGATGCTGGGCATTTATTAGGCTTATGCTCATCGTGTGGGCCAAAGCTCCACACATGAGATTTGGCTGCGGGTGCAGCGACTCAGTCAGGTGGTACCACATCCGTTTCCTTGCAAAGTGCCTAGTACAGGTGCAGCTGCTCTGGTTAAGTCAGCTCCAACTGGGCTGGTCCAGACACTCTTGAAGTTTGGCTCCTGTCCTCTGGTCTGTAGTTTAGATCCCCCGTTTAGGTGTGAGAAGTTTGAGTCAGCACAAATATGTTGTGCTCTTCAGGGGGCAGTTGCTGGTAAAAAGTACTTAAGTGTGGGTTGGTGAGCTGCTTCAACTCACATTGCTTAAACAAACAAACAAACAAACAAACAAACACTCAGGGAAGTCAATCGGCCTTCAGACAGAATTAGGTCAGCTCTGGTTACTCTCCTGCTAACAGTCTGCTCTTATGGGCCGACCCTCTACAAGGCTGAGCAACAGGGATTCTCGTTCAGTGAGCAGTCAGGTGCCAGACATGCCTCTGACTCTTCTCAGCAGGTCAAATAGGCTCCCCGGTCACAAGCAGACCCTGTCAGTTTAATACACATGCTAGAGCAGAATGTAATCCAGCACTTTCTCTATCTTGGCATGGTAGCTACAATTAAGCTCAATGGCTTCCCCAGAAAGAGACCGGGGGAAGGGATTAGGATGGGGACTTTGGGGAGTACACTCTGTAGAAGAGGAGCTGTTATACATGCTACCTAGACTTTGTAAATTAAATGTAAGATTATTTTAAGTAATGAAGAAATCCCTACCTGTTTTTGAGTATTCAGAGCCTTAAATTTGAGGGATGGATCTTTCCTGGAGGATGGATAGGAAAGGGTGCCTTATGAGATGGGTTTGATTGGGAACAATTTGCTGAGCTGAGCTGAGCCCAGCAAAGGGAAAGCTAGAATTAGAAGATGCTCACAATTAGCTTCAAAGGACAATGAATTTAGCTTAACAGATTCCCTTCATACCATTATTTTCTGGTAGTGCTGATATAAAGAAGGTTTTACTGAGTCTCTCTTAAACAAGGGGTTATCAAAGTCTTGTTGCTTTGACAAAGACATGCTGCCTTAACAAAGTCCCTCTGCTTCGATAAATGTTGAGATGAGCTATAAAACTAGCCTTTAAAAAAATAATCAAGAGATGCATGTGAGGCCACGCACTTAAGAAAGTTTGTCTTTTACAAGATTTATTGTTTATATCATTAAAGGAACCAAACTCTGTCAACAAAACAAACATGAAAGCAATCCAGTACCTGTGAAGTCTTTGAATATATTTCTGTCTTCCACCCCAGCCGGGTAGTGCTGAGGGCACGTTCAGTGTACCAATGCTGGCGTGAGTATTCTTAAATGACCAGTTGGTGTTTCTGGCACTGGTTCAGGCAAATCATTGACTGAAGTTCTGCTTCTGGTCACGAGAAGGAAATCTCAATAACTGGCAATTAAATCTGAGTGAGGGCCCTTCTCATAGTGTGACCCTGCCCAAGATAGCCACCCAACAGGAAATATTGTGAGATTTCAGCCCACACAGGAAGTCTTGCATCTTTTCTTGAGATTGTGGGCCTCAAGGACTTCCTTGATAATAATCAAACGGGTATACAGCAGGACAACACTTTACACTGCTTAAAGTAAGTATCTCATGGTTTAGCCCACAAGTTCTTTTTGCAGTTCTGCACCAACAATTAACCTGTTCAGCAATGCAATGAGGCAACAGCCTCAAACAGGGTCCTGTTGTTGTCTGAGGCAACTTCTACTGGGCCAAGGTTCTGACAGACCCACAGCTGTTTCAGAAGAAGCTCAGACTTCAGGTGGTAGGCCCTCACCTCTGGGAGACTGGTTGTACAACAGACTGTATACAAGTGAGGTAGTTTGGGTCAACATTAATATCCCTCTATCAATGCCTGTTGGACCTGGCCCACTCTTCAGGGTCCTTCCCAAACCTTTTGCCTTTTACCCTCCACTTTTTACTGAATTTGTTTTTGTTGGCCTTAGTACTCTGTTCACTTTACCACTGCTAACCAGTGCTAAAGTTGTTGTGGTCACTCCTGTGAACATGGTGAAATTGGTTTATCCCTGATTTGCATGTTTAATTTACGTATATGCCCCTTGTAGAGAAGTATACCATATACCCAGGGCCAATAAATTAAATGCTACTAAAAGGCCTTGGGTCCCTTGCTCACTTTGCCATTGGATTCAAGATAGCCTGGCTGATGAGGGTTTTGAACCCGAAACCGGTCGCAGGATGCTTGTTTCCGGTCCAGGGAAGACATGGCTTGGCAGTTCGGGCTGGACTGTTCCCATGAGGCACAGGGTCAGACTGATTTGCATATGGCCATGTCTGAACTGGGGTGGTGGAGTGAGCTAAAGAATGATGATGGATTAAACCCAGATCAGTTGACTGGGGGTGAGTGTTTGATTTGCTCTAACGCTCCGTCCATCATCCCCTTTGGTATCGCTTTGTTCGCCCTAAGTTGGCAGGGTATGCCCAGACGTGGGTCCCTTGCTCACTTTGCCACTGGATTCAAGATAGCCTGGCTGATGAGGTTTTGAACCCGAAACCAGTCCCAGGATGCTTGTTTCCGGTCCAGGGAAGACATGGCTTGGCAGTTCGGGCTGGACTGTTCCCATGAGGCACAGGGTCAGACTGATTTGCATATGGCCATGTCTGAACTGGGAGTGGTGGAGTGAGCTAAAGAATGATGATGGATTAAACCCAGATCAGTTGACTGGGGGTGAGTGTTTGATTTGCTCTAACGCTCCGTCCATCATCCCCTTTGGTATCGCTTTGTTACGCCTAAGTTGGCAGGGTATGCCCAGACGTGGGTCCCTTGCTCACTTTGCCATTGGATTCAAGATAGCCTGGCTGATGAGGGTTTGAACCCGAAACCGGTCCCAGGATGCTTGTTTCCGGTCCAGGGAAGACATTGCTTGGCAGTTCGGGCTGGACTGTTCCCATGAGCACAGGGTCAGACTGATTTGCATATGGCCATGTCTGAACTGGGGTGGTTGAGTGAGCTAAAGAATGATGATGGATTAAACCCAGATCAGTTGACTGGGGGTGAGTGTTTGATTTGCTCTAACACTCCGACCATCATCCCCTTTGGTATCAGCTTTGTTCAGCCCTAAGTTGGCAGGGTATGCCCAGACGT
This sequence comes from Calotriton arnoldi, assembly GCA_963921515.1. NCBI lineage: Eukaryota > Metazoa > Chordata > Amphibia > Caudata > Salamandridae > Calotriton > Calotriton arnoldi. The sequence goes on from CAWUFW010008741.1 coordinate 823,156, forward strand.
GGGTCCCTTGCTCACTTTGCCACTGGATTCAAGATAGCCTGGCTGATGAGGGTTTGAACCCGAAACCGGTCCCAGGATGCTTGTTTCCGGTCCAGGGAAGACATGGCTTGGCAGTTCGGGCTGGCCTGTTCCCATGAGGCACAGGGTCAGACTGATTTGCATATGGCCATGTCTGAACTGGGGTGGTGGAAGTGAGCTAAAGAGTGATGATGGATTAAACCCAGATCAGTTGACTGGGGGTGAGTGTTTGATTTGCTCTAACGCTCCGTCCATCATCCCCTTTGGTATCGCTTTGTTCGCCTAAGTTGGCAGGGTATGCCCAGGCGTGGGTCCCTTGCTCACTTTGCCACTGGATTCAAGATAGCCTGGCTGATGAGGGTTTTGAACCCGAAACCGGTCCCAGGATGCTTGTTTCCGGTCCAGGGAAGACATGGCTTGGCAGTTCGGGCTGGACTGTTCCCATGAGGCACAGGGTCAGACTGATTTGCATATGACCATGTCTGAACTGGGGTGGTGGAGTGAGCTAAAGAATGATGATGGATTAAACCCAGATCAGTTGACTGGGGGTGAGTGTTTGATTTGCTCTAACGCTCCGTCCATCATCCCCTTTGGTATCGCTTTGTTCAGCCCTAAGTTGGCAGGGTATGCCCAGGCGTGGGTCCCTTGCTCACTTTGCCACTGGATTCAAGATAGCCTGGCTGATGAGGGTTTGAACCCGAAACCGGTCCCAGGATGCTTGTTTCCGGTCCAGGAAGACATGGCTTGGCAGTTCGGGCTGGCCTGTTCCCATGAGGCACAGGGTCAGACTGATTTGCATATGGCCATGTCTGAACTGGGGTGGTGGAGTGAGCTAAAGAATGATGATGGATTAAACCCAGATCAGTTGACTGGGGGTGAGTGTTTGATTTGCTCTAACGCTCCGTCCATCATCCCCTTTGGTATCACTAATAGGCCTGCAGCACACATCGTGCCACCCACTTAAGTAGACCCTTAAAATATGTCCCAGGTCTGCCATTGCAGCCTGAATGCATTTTTAAACTGTCAATTTGACTTGGCTTTATAACCCCTTTGCCGAGCCTTAATCTCCCATTTTGTTACATATAAGTCACCCTTAAGGTGGGCCCTAAGTAGCCCATAGCGCAAGGTGCATTGTAATTAAAAGGTTGAGCATGTTCTTTGAGGTTTTACATATCCTGGAAGTGAAAAACTTCTAAATCTGTTTTTCAATACCATGAGGCCTACCTGTCCCATAGGATAACATTGGGGTACATTATTACATTTAATAAGTGCTAACTTTTAATTGGGGACAGATAGCATTTCATGTTTGGATCTACCAAAATGTAATTAAAAATCCTCATTAATGGTAAAGTCTGATTTTAAATTCCATTTTTGAAAATGCCACTTTTAGAATGTTTGCATTTTCCTGCACTTTGCCTTTTGGTGCCTGAAGCCTGTCTGAGGTCACATAACTGATATCACATGAGGAGGCTATTCATTGGACCAGCTGGGCCGGCAACAACAGGATAGCACTTACAGAATTGCTTATCCTGCCAACGTCCCAACATGGCATTTTGCTTCCATGATGGTCAGTTTTGACTCATTTATGCTTGACCAAAACCTTTTTCTTAGTACTTCAGAAGAAGGGCTGGAGGGAGGATCAAATGGATTAACAATAGCAATGTCCTCCTATTGAAATGTCTCTCCAAATGAAGGTTGCAAATCCAATGGCACCATGGTCTAACTACTCAGTTGGCAAGTGGCATAGAATCTACAGAACCTCTCTATGTCCTAAGACATCCCTGGCAAGTAAACCACAAAGTCTAACCTGTCCTGAGTCTGTCCTTGTAATGCCCAAGCATCCTGCTAACAATCTCTCATGAGCCAGAAACAACAGAAAGATCCTGGGCGCTAGAGAAACTTTCAGCCTCTTACTATCCCATAGCTTAGGATTCACAGGCTCACTACAACCCACCCTCCTTCCAAATGTAATGCCTTTCAGCCGCTCCCTCACTGACATGTTCTGGGATTCCTTCTGAAGTCCCACAAGTCTAAGGTACTCAACTTGTATCTAACAGATCTCGTCCTGGGTAGGTCATTTAGCAGTACTGACCCTGCTCCTTATGGGAACAGTCGATCCTGAACTGCAATTATGGCCTCTTTCAGAAGGAAACACAATCAAACCCATACCGGTTTTGGCCTTATTAGGCCTTACCTATCTTTTTGTTGTAGCACCCAAAGTGGTCAATGGCATCCCCAGACCTGGCCCCCATGCTCACTGTGCCACAGAAACCAAGCTACACTCAACTGAAGAGCCCCAATCAGGGCAATACTGGTATTGGTTTGCTTGTGTTCTGATTCAAGGAGGCTCTGACCTGGCATCTCTGACTAGACTGTTCCTATTGGAGCAGGGTTAAGACTGATTTGCATATGGCTGGGTTCAAACTGAGATGGCATGCTGGGCCAAAAAACGATGGTTTAGAATGCTACACCGAGCTATTGCCAGTGATTAGCCTAATTACAAACATTCCTTCCAACAACTTTTATGTGATTGATTAAACAGTCAAACAACAAGCACAATTATTTATTTTCTGGCCCAGTATTTTTCTTTTGCCTCATCATGCTTGGATTGAGAAGGCCAGTTCAAACTTGTAGAAACTTTCCTCTGTACTTCTATCAAGAAATAAATCACAGAACACAGAAACCACAGATCAACAACTTCAAAAGAGAGGTAAATTCACAAAGAGAAATACTTTGACCACTCCGAAACAAACACTACACACAATGAATGTTAACCCCTTAGCTGCTGAGGTTTTATTTGGCCCCAATGCTAAACCCAGTTTTAAATATTTGGTTACTGTGCTCTAAAGCATTCAGAACCTTTTTTCATATAAGGTATCCAGGCAAAATTTGCATACTTTTCTCCCCCATATGTTTGGGATTCTAAGGGTTCCATATGCCATCAACAAAAGGTTTGCAAGTCTAAGATCACCATCTTCCCAGCTTTCAGAAACAAGCAGAGTTGTAAAAACAATTATTCATTTTACCACAGATTTTGCATTTTTTTAGTGATAGTCAATTTTTCCTAGTTTTTGTCATTTTGACTTTACTTGTAGTTTGTGGAGGAACAGGTGTAAAGCCCATGGGTGAAGCCAATAGGTGTTACATTTCTGAAAACCGGATAACATTCCAAATTCAGCACAAGGTCATTTGTGTCAATCACTCAGGAAAACGTGTCAATAAAATTAATAAATAATGAAAATAAGTTCTAAAATTCACATAGTAGTGTTTTAGCCCCAGTGGCTGATTTACGAAAGTAATATACTGTCTCTCAAACCTTTCTGGTTGCAGGAATGTATATTGTTTGTTGGATGTCTAAAAACATGTAATACACAGCGCTTACAAGTGAGCTGCAGTTTATGATGATATTCCATTGCGTACCAAATAACCTTCAATCTTATGGTAAAATCAAATAAATGACAAATGAATATGAAGGAAACCTATGCATTTGTTAGATATGCCAAAGGTAACTGAGCTTAGGAACAGTGGATGGATATTTGTACAACTCTGAATTTGGGATTACCCATTCCATCATGTGATTCAGAGGACATTTTCAAAATATGTTCTTTTGTGCACGCTGGCTTCTATTTGGCAGCCAAAATGGGGAGAATTATAATTGATAATAACAACAGTACCTTCTTGTGCGGGTAGGCATATCGCCTGTGACAGGGAAGTACAAAAACTCAATTTGAAGACATAAAATGTTTGCTATGAAAATTACCCATTTTGACAATGTGGGTAGCTGCAGTATTTTAGCGCAGGCTCAGCCACTACTCAAGAAAACCTACCAACACCAGGTATTTAAAAAAAATAGACATACAGAGGAGGTCGGAGTCGTCTGACTTGTGTGGATCCCATGACATTTTCTTATCCATACTGCTCTGCAAACTCAAACTTGGACTAAAATTGCACATTCTCTACTCACTTTCTGTGAGCGAAACTTTCGGAATCTATGCATATCCACAAAATTCCTGTAATACAGCATCCTCATATTTCTCCTGATAAAATCTGCATGGAGCGGGACAAACTTATGAGCCGAAGCACTGATCATCAAACTAAAAGCATGCAGCACTTAATGGTGCCAACTGCTTTCAGTTTCAATTGAGTGGTGTCACTGTGCACTGTGCTTCTAGACTGATACTTAATCTCTGAAACCAAGAACCCATAAACCCATACCTTAAAGCCCACCATTGTTGTCCAGAGAAAGCACTGATAAATTTCACAATAATAAGTTCTATGCACAAAGAACAAGGTTCTGCAACAGAACGCTTGGATATCTTAACAGTTGACAACCACCTATGTCTCATCTTGAGCACTCATATCAGCAACCTTTCAAACAATCATTAACAATATGGTAGAGGAACACAAGTAAAATATTAGGAGTCCAAGATCAAAACTTTGAAAAACACTCAAACCAATACTCTCCATTTCAGAAAACATCTCAAAATAGAATGAATCAGAGACGCATGTGACTAACCTTAACCTACATAAAGTAAACCCACTGTTGAGTGTTGACCACTTAACTGTTTTTGAGACCAGCTGATAGGGTTGAAATAAATTCAATAATTTCTCAATGCACATGTTGATTAGCTAATCAGAAATGGGGACAACTATTCAAACACTAGGAGATATATGGCCATTATCAGACAGGACATCTAAGATCATGAATGCCCCCGGATACCTGACATAAACCCACGCACAGCAAATGAAAAAAGCCTATCTGAGCATCCATAGATGATTAGGTCCCTATTCTGTCAATGATAGTCAGTTTTGAGAAAGCTGCATACTTCCCAATCTGCAATAATCTTTCCCCCATCCCTCTTTCATTTTAGACAAGGGTTGTGTAAATGGTAAAACTTTAGCAGGAACCCCAGGGAATGTAACAGAAATGTACTAATACCTTGAAACTGCTTCCAAAGTAATTCATGCATCACAAACGTATTATAATAAATGAACTACAGAAGCATAGATGGGTAAGTGGTATTAATGTTATGTTTTCCACTGAGGGCTTCCAAGTGACATCAAAAGGACAGGAGGGCAACATTGAATTGTCTGTGATATCACTTTGAACCCAGAGGTGACAACTCTCCAATATTCTGTATTATAATAATAATATCCTATCTTTTCATTCTACATTTCATTGTAGAATGGCAGGATATTGTTATTTGGTTAGTATTGTACAGAAAGATGCTTATTGGATTATGAATAACAAAATATATTGAAGAGTTTAATATCAATAATTATTTATGAAATTACTTATTAAAAAATGTGGGATGAATTATAATTATTAAATTGGAACTCTGCTCATTTTTGTTTGAAATGCCTTTCAGATCCAGGGTAGAAAACCGATGGAGATTTGTATGCTAATATGCATTTTGAAAAATATTAAAATTGAAAGCTGTTTGAAATAAAAGGGAGTGTAATAGCTGTTGTTAAAAATAAAATTGCATCCCACCACCAGTGCCATGGCCACAATTATGAAAGTCCAAGAAAGCTATGTTTGTACAGGAAAGTTGCCTGTATGCTTCACAAAGTAGCTATGTACAGTACTTTGTGCTACTTTGGAACAATGATACGTCTCATGGATGATACATGGGTGTTCCGACGCTGCCAATCAAACATATATTAGTAATAGAATTGACAATGCGTCCATTTCAAATAAGGAGCTTCATAAAATACTAATTTACCAACCCTTCCTCCTGTCAGTCTGATAACCCTTCTTCACAAGAGTGGGTTGACACGCTGTCCACTTTCTTTGAGCAAAAAATCAACAACACCTTTCCCAATTATAATAACGAAAATCATTATAATGAACCCAACAGCAATCAGACATCTGCCACTCCACTCCTAGAAAAGTTTACTGAACTCACTCAAAAAGATGTTAGAACTGCCCTTCTTAAGGTCAAATCGGGTTCTACGGTCGACCCAGTTTCACCTCACATTTTGTCTACCATTGCCCCAGCGCTCCTCAAGAGTCTCACTGACCTTTTTAACATGTCCTTAAATCAAGCATTAGTCCCTATAAAATGGAAAGCAGCCAGAGTCAAACTAATCTTGAAAAAGCCTTCCGCAGACCCCCAAGAGCCCAGCAACTATCGCCCTATTTCCCTTCTTTCTTATTTTGGAAAGGTACTCGAGTCTCTGGTCAACAAACAACTCACAACCTATCCAGAAAGCCACAAACTGTTAGACCCCTCCCATTCAGGGTTCAGGGCTACCCACAGCACTGAAACATCGCTGGTTGAGGTAGTAGACAACATAAGGCTTGCCCAGGACAGCGGGCAGTCAGCCATCCTAGTCTTACTAGACCTGTCTGCTGCTTTTGATACCATCTCCCACAGTATTCTAGAACATCGGCTGTGGAAGTTAGGAGTAAGGGGAATGGCCCTAGCCTAGCTTAGGAACTATCAAATTGACTGAACCTGGACAGTCCAACTAGGCACCCTGGTCTCTCGTAGCCAGTGGGTAGATAAGGGAGTCCCCCAGGGATCCATTGTAATTCCCATGCTTTTCAATCTCTATGTGGCACCCCTGGCCAAGGTGATCATATCCTATGGGTTCGACATAGGGTCATACGCTGATGACACACAACTATTGATCACTCTTGGTCCAAATCCTACTGATACCAGACTCAGATTTAAAAATTGCATGACCCACATTAACATCTGGATGCAAACCAACCCCCTCCAACTTAATGCCAGTAAGACAGAGGTCATCCTTTCGGGAAGGCTCAAGACATCTGATGTAATGACTGGTGGCCTCTGAGCCTTGGCCCCTGTCCATCTCCCAAACCCATGGTACGTAACCTTGGAGTGAAGATCGACAACAAGCTGTCCATGAAAGATCACGTAAGCCATGTGGAGCTTACGTAAGATCTTTCAGTGGATCCTAGTTGAATCAAGGAAACCACTTGTCCAGAATCTAACCATAAGTCGGCTCGACTACCGAAATGCCCTGTTGGCCTCCATCAATGAAGAGCCTCTCACTAGACTCCTAGTCCTGCAGACCACCGCCGCTAGACTGGTGTTAAATCTTCCCTCACGGTCCCCATCAGCACCTAGTCTGAAAGCTCTTCACTGGCTTCCCATCAAAAAACGAATCCATTTCAATATCATCTGTATGGTGCTTAAGACCATGTATGGAAACGGGCCGAGTTACCCCGCCAAAAAATTTAAATGGTACTTACCCAACAGGACTCTCAGATCAGGAACCAAAAATCTTCTCACTCCACTCAGGATTTGGACCACCAGGAACGGTGGTAGATCCTTTACTCATCTAGTGCCTGCTTTTTGGAATGAACTTCCATTGCAACTTCGTATGGTCACGGATCATAAGTAGTTTCGGAGGAGGCTAAAAACCTGGCTCTTTTGACTGCTCTCCTCCCCTCTGTTAATTGTCTTCCTTCACCTTCACCAGTTTGCGCTAGCGCTTTGAGACCCTTGGGTGAAATGTGCGCTTAATAAAAACTTATGACGTAATCATGTCTTTTGATGCAAAGCTCTATTTAACAGCATTTGTTGACAAGTCTTTCTGCCTAAAAGCACCGCCTTGAGGAAGGAACAAAGTAGCAAAAGCGTTTTTTTTATTTCTCAAAGTTGCAAACTGCATTTGTGCTGTACTGACCAGCACACATACAAAGGGAGAAAGTTTTAAAGTATGTCTCAGCATAGCCTTTTTTACCTGAAGAGTCCTTGTGCAGTACAAAACCTATGCCGGACACCACACACACACCTTTGAACTATGGTGGAAAGGTGTGTGCATTTTGCAAGGCTGCCTAATTGTGCGCCACAGCTTGTATCTCTCTCTCAAGCAATGCCGTGCAACAGCTTTGGTTGCTACATTTCTTTGTGCTTAATATACTACATCTGACCTTTCAATTGGACACTAGACTCCAAAGATATCAAGTGGCATGGCTGGGCTATTCTGATTAGATGAACTCTAAATAAATTAGATTGACTTCTAGCAATGACTACAAGAGGACTGCCGAAGCAAAACCTCTTCACAGCAAAACTAAAACACCAAAAATATAAGAAGCAAAGAATTGTATACGTATATAGAGATATAAGCCAAGAGTTTATGTTCTCAGGGTAAAAATGTGGGTCAGATTTGAAGAGGCAGAATGTTTGACAGTTTTTTTTTTTTGTGGCTGTGGCTCACCCTCATAATTTCAAGTCTGTGAGGAGGAAACATTGCGAATAAGTAATTTGATTTTTCTCTATTTTTTCAAAGAATGGATCCGTTTCACCAAACCTTTTTTGTGATTTACCAAACCAGCAATTCACAGGAGAGCACTCTAGACAATCTACTCACAGCCACACGCAACATTTACATAAAACATTCTCATATTGATCAAATGTAGTGTAATCAAATGCAATTTTCATTATTGACAATTATTTTTGGCATCAGCCGATTTTGAAAGATTATTGTGGCATGTCCTATAATCCATTACATCCTAATCTATCTCCACTTTATTGCTTGCCAATCAGTCTGTAATTCAGCAGCAATACTGTTGTCAACGTAGAATTTCCAAATGGCAAACTACGGTAAATTTCAAGTTTCTGCATATACATGTAAAAAAGCATGGCATTTTAGCAATGTCTAGACTTCTTGAACTCGATATACACTTCTAGTTGTATAGATCCCGCATTTGAAGGTCATTATAAAATGTACAACAGTCGTCACTACAATCCGCTTAGTCTTTTTAAGATTATTGGCTCTCGTGCTTTTTCTGCTGTAAATCCTCTTCGTAGGCTCCAAGTGGCACAGGTCTACACCCACCTCCAGATTCCTCTTGAGTTGTTGTTTTCTTACACTGTTCTGCACGGGTATTTTGCAGCAAAAGGTTAGATAACTTGTTTGAAGGTCAGCCGAACTCTCTGATGAAAAACAAAATACTATTCAGCAGTCGTTTAAGCGTGCAAATAACTGGCATTCCGAAAGGCCACATAAGCATGCTGAATTTAAACAAGAAACCGGGGCATCGACACACCTTGCCCTAAGACTTGTTATTTAGGAAATGTTGCATGTATTATTGGGTGCACAAGGATTTGGGAAATAAAGGTGCTGTGTAATAGGTGAGGAGTAGGAGGGTGTGGTGACATTTAGATGGAAGAGCTGTGGAACTGTGGGATGCAATTTGCAACTAATTGCATGCGTGCTGAATAGCACCCTTTAGGCCTCATTGTGTGTGAATTGGTAAATTCTGACCCATGCGTAAACCCCTGTTTATGCACGGGTCAGAATTGCGAGTTTGAAGGTATTTAACGCATCCAGCAGGTCAAATCTGCCGAAATTTAACAGCGGGAGGGGGGACGACACATATGGTATTTACCGTATCATGCAGATTTTAGTGCGTTAAACACCAAAATATGCTCTTATTCCACAGACTCGTAATAGGTGTTATTTATCACACCTGATAAATAACATTCCCCTTGGTATTGTTATTTATCAGGTGCATTTAATAATACCTACATTCGTAATCAGGCTCCAAGTGTTCAAATGCAGTGTTCATGAAGTGACATTCACAAAGTTCCATCTGGAAACATACATGCAACAGTAGGTTGACCTTTGCATGTGGATCATCTGCATCGAGTGAGAAATAATTCATACATGACAATTTACTACAAAGGTGTAAAAGTGGAATTGGGCAGGAGAGTGAATGTAAAATGACTCCCAAGTGAACCTAAAATGCGCTATATTGCTTCCAAAATCTGTGTGGTAGGAGAAAATGATGAGGGTGCACAGGGAATCCCATGAAGGTTTACCAGAACACCTGTGAAAGTGTAAGTCAAGATCAATTCACAAAAGGTACGCTCAGTAATACTTAGGCAGTACTACAAGCAAATCAGTCTCAGAATTATACCAAGGCATCCTTAAAGTAAGTCATGCACTGTGGACGGCCACTCATGGGAACTGCAATAATATTTCAAAGAAGTCAGAGGAGTGTGTCAAAAAAATTATTAGGACAAAAAAAAAATGATGTTTTCCAACACTCCACATTCTTACAACTGGCCCCATTTAGAACATCAGCACAAAAAGGAGAGTTACAATGGCAGAGTTAAAATAAGTGAACCAGTTTTAACAAACCCCAACACATGTGGATAACACAATCACTGGAAACATAATTCCAAAATACATATACATAGCCACATAAAGGCAGAAAATAACCAACTCATAGACACACATGTAAACACCACTAAGGGCCTGATTTTGATGTGGCCCGGAATTCCTTCCGCCCGACACCGACTAGGTCCTGGGACCGACCGACACCCAGTCGTCGGTCCCAACCACCTCATTAGGATGCGACCGAACATTGTTCGGTTGCATTCCTATATTTCACTATGGGAGCATGCATTACTGCCATAAACCGGCCGTAATGCATGCTCCCATAGTGAAATGGGAGGTGCAGTTCATCCCTGCACCCCGTGGCAGGCACCTCAAGGTGCCTGCAACAAGGTGCAGGGATCAACAGGGGGGCACCTTAGCCTCCAACCCGAGGCCGTGCACCAAAGGGGGCCCTGCTTGGAGCCCCCAAACACGCTTCCTGACATGGTTTCCATGTCGGACAGGCCGGCAGGGAAACCATGGGGCTTATTTACAAGCCCCTTGCACCACATTTGCGTCATTTTTAACATGGGAAAAGTGACGTACGGGTGGCGCAAGGGGCTTGTAAATAAGCCCCCATGTCGGAAACCGTGCATTGTAATCTCAAGTGTAGAAATGCCCGACCTTGAGATTACTAGCTGGCTTCCGACTGGCGGACAGGCTCTACGAGCCTGTCGAAAGCCAGTCGTAATGACTGGCTGGTTTCCTTTTCCGACCGCCTCCATCATAATGAGGAAGTCGGAACAGAAACCGAGTGGCCCATTACAATGCGGCCCTGAAGGCTCCAACCGCACCTTTATGTTATTGTAATCGGCCCCTTAATGTAAACAATAACAACACTTGCAACACACACCTCTGCACCTGTATCTCCTCAAAGCACCTACAAGTCGCACCGCTCCCTAGCTGCTCCTCGTAAACCCACCAACCAAACGCACAGGTCACAGGCCATCTTTAATGTCTTCAGGTCACTTGCACAAGATAGACCAGGCCAGAATTTCCACAATTAGGTCTAGGGTTTACCGTTACTACAGCTTTTAAAGGTGGGTATCAGTTGTTCCCCCTCCTCCCTAATACACTGTACTTTGTGTGCAGGCCTTATCAGCACCAAAAGCAGCCTGAGGCACTTACGCGCCTGCTTCACCTGTGATCTGCTGTCTGCCGCAGCTGATTTCCTGTTGCCCATTGTTGAGCTGCTGTTGTGTTGGAATGTTGCACTGGGTCTCACCACTCGCTAGATTGCCCTTCAACTTGTGCTCCTGTCAGTCATTGTTGATGTTGTTGCTGAGCCCCACTGCTTGGTTGTGAGGGCGCATGCACTTGCCAGCATTGGAAGTGCAGTCAGTGCAGTCATTGCTTAGGCCCCGATCTAGATATCCCGTCCAACAAAATATAAATCCCAATTACATCCTATGGGATTTATATTTCAGTTGAGGAGATATCCATCACTGTTGTGACGGAGTAACTTGTCCGGCAAGAATTAAATTAGGCACTTAGTTTGTAAATAAAATAGGTGCCAGAGCTCTTGTCGGGAGGCCACAGCAGTTTGCACCACACATTGCCACTGCCATGCTGCCAATCATAGTAAAAATACAACTACTAACCATCACACATGTGTGACAATTCAGACTATTCCAGGCCCCCAAAGAATGGCTTGGACGGCAGGTAATAGTAATTTTTAATGTATATTGAATTAATACTGAACAGTTGTTGTGGTCATCTGAAATTAGCCAGACAGTGCCTCTTTGTGGCACAAGCACCGGTGTTGACAATTAAGTGCTGGTGCCGAGCACCGGACCCCACCGGCTCAAATAAAGAACTGAGTGCATTTAGTTGGCAATGGGAGCGGCCCTTTACACCTTGCCCAAGTTTGTGCTTCAGAGATGGAGTAGGCAGAGCAGCCTGGTGCTGTCTGAAGTGAGCATCACCCTCTGCAACCAGGACGAGTGACCGTGTGATCTGATTTTGGGCTGCTAGGTGTAGCTTCGAACAAATGTTAACAATGCTGCAGAATAAGAGGTGTAAAACAGAAAATCAGAGGAGCAGGCCTTTTCCGTGTATGCTCCCATGATCTAGGACAACATTGTCATATCCATTGGGACTGCACCAATGCTGCTTCAATTTAGGAAAGCAATGAAGGCCCATTTATTTGAAGACCTCAACATCACAGTGCATTAACCATCTACAACCCTGTTACCTTTCCTAATACTTGTTGGCTTCATGCATTCTTTTGACCTTGCACAGCACATATATATATATATATATACACACATATATATACATGTATTTACTGTGTACGCATTGTTTTTATGTAAAATTCCTCTCACTAGGAGGAAAAGTGTCCTTCCTTTTTTTCATTCATCCATCCAAGTTGAAGTAGTATAATTACTATTTCCCTCTTACTGAATTCCTCTGATTCAGGTGGTGAATCTTTCACATATAGTAAAGTTGAACTTGAGATGGGATAAAGATTTTACACTATAATGTACTATATGTTATTGGGCATATGAAAAGAAAGCAACAAAATTGTGCATCTTACTAACGATCCAGAGGAGAAAAGCACAATCTTCACAAACTGTTAAATTGCAGCTCCATCTGGCTCGACTCAACTCTCTGTTACCTGAGCCACGTGTTAGTAAAAGTGGGACGTCATGATGATCCATAAACTTCAATCATGTACAATAGTTCCTCGAAGATCAATAATAGTACATAGTAAATTGTAATTTCCCTGCCAAAAGTGTCCAACGTGCCTAAAACATAAAAAAGAATTGACCATACTCTGCAAGCTACCCCTGACTCAATCAGTATGAAATTACCAGTAAATCTGTAAGCAAAATCTAAACTGATTACTTTCCTGGCGAGTCTAGCAAAGCAGGTCCATTACTAGACTTACATAGTTTTATTTTGAATGCAGTGTTGACCATGGAATGACAGCCCAATTCCCCAGCAGAGGAGGGCATTACTCATCCCGATGTAAGGCACAACTAAGTGGAGGTGCCGGAGATTAGGAGGATTTACTGGGGAACCATAAGAGTGTTCTGGAACGCACACTGACAACTGCAATGGATAGAACAGAGCTGTGACCATATGATTGTGTTTCCATCAACTCTTTCCCATTAGCAAGTTCCATCTTCGCACACGATAATAGCCTTCTGGATATCCAGATCCTTCTAAGATACGGGAAACTCACCGACAAATTTGTAGAGGGCATTTTTTCATGAACAACCTCAATAGGACATTGTGGAGGGTGAGGAGAGTGCACAGTCGATCACTGCAGAATATGACTTTTTGAGCATTCCACTAGAAATAAAAAACCTCTGCACATTGCATATAATATTATAGACCAGGATACTACAATCTAGGAAACACTGGAGTTAGTACAAGGAATACTGAGCTCCATATTATTCCAGTTTGACAAATCACTAGCAATCACAGATCACATTTCTGCATTACTATCATTTTACAAGCTCTGTCTAAGTCCAGAATATTGAGTAGTGTGCAATGCCAGATTTCTTCCTCAAGAGTTGATGCAGCGGTTGCTACATTTTCAACTAATACGAGCCTGGAAACGAATTGTTCTTGAAACAATCTTGTATCATCAGTAACAGGGGCAATGGTAAATCTGAAGATCCTAGGTCTCATTGTTGGAACATGTCCCTCTCTGAAGTATCACCACAAACCTTTTGCCATCCTCCTCTTTTTCTGACCTTCTTTTTGTTGACCTTAGGACTCTAAGCACTTTACCACTGCTGTCCAATGCTAAAGTGCATGTGCTTCTCCCCTAAACATGATGACATTGGTGTATACATGATTGGTAGATTTAGATTACTTATAAGTCCCTTGTAAAGTGATATACCATTTACCCAGGATCTGTAATCTAAAAGCTACTAGCAGGCCTGCAGCACTGGTTGAAGCGCCCACACAAGTAGCTTCTCAAACCAGTCTCAGGCCTGCCTGTGTGTGCAGTTTACTTCCACTTTGACTTGGCATTTAAAACCGCTTTTCAAGCCTTGAACTCCCCTTTTATTACACATAGGTCACCCCTAAGGTAGTTATAAGGGCAGGGTGCTATGTAAGTAAAAGGTAGGGCATGTACTTTTTAAACGTTTTACACGTCCTGGCAGTGACAAACAGCGAAATTCATTTTTCACTATTGTGAGGCCTACTCCTCTCATAGGCTACTATTGGGAACTCCTTAAAACACTTTTAAGTTGCAATTCCTGATTAGGAAGGAGTAGCTAAATCATGTTTCATATGTTTGGAATGGTAATGATAAATTCACTTTAATGGTAAAGTTGGATTTGACATTACTATTTTAGAAATGACACTGTTAGAACCGGTTCCAGGATGCTTGTTTCCGGTCCAGGGAAGACCTGGCTTGCAGTTTGGACTGGACTGTTCCCATAAGGAACAGGGTCAAGGCTGATTTGCATATAGCTGGGTCTGAGCTGGGGTGGCGAAGTGAGATAAAGAACGATGATGGATTCAACCCAGATCTGTCACTGGGGGTGAGTGTCTGAAAAGTTTCAGCGCTTCGTCCATCATGTCCTTGTGTTTGCACTGTTAGAAAGTGGGCATTTCTCTGCTCTTAAATGAGCTCTGTGTGACTGCAGCCTATATCCAATATACGTTAGGGCTGGGTGTCAGCTACACTTTGTGCATTCCCTCTACAGAGCCATAAGCACAGAATGGGTGGGTGTGACAGAGGACTAATCTACATTCGTCTGCTTTCTGATAGCCTTCCTGGGCAGGAAGGGGGAGAGGGAGCTGACATTTACATCTGAATAGGCTGTGTCCTGTCCCCACACAAAGGACTGATTACCCCCAACAGAGACATGGCTGGGATGAAAGGGGACCTGTGCACTTCAAGGAGCTGCTTTGAAGTACTGGGGCTCTGACCCTACTAAATCAGTACACTACTGGACCTGTGAAGAACTCTGCCAGGAGTAAGGACTGCTGTTCTGCAAGGATTGCCACTCTGCTTGCCGACTGTTCTGAGGAACTGCCTCACTGCTGTGCTGAGCTGCCCCTGCTGCCTCCTGTTCTCTGTCCTGCTGGGGACAAGGACTGGAACCATCTCACTTGAACACAGAGTGATTGTAAGGGTTTGCTGGCTTGCCTCCTGTTTTATGAAGTCTCAGAGTCATAGAAGATTTCTAATAACTCTGCT
This sequence comes from Calotriton arnoldi, assembly GCA_963921515.1. Taxonomy (NCBI): domain Eukaryota; kingdom Metazoa; phylum Chordata; class Amphibia; order Caudata; family Salamandridae; genus Calotriton; species Calotriton arnoldi. The sequence continues at coordinate 838,484 of CAWUFW010008741.1, forward strand.
GGTGCTGCTGGACTCTGCCGTCTGTGAGACCTACCTTTGTCTGAGGTGCCCCTCCAATCCTGAGCCTCAGAAATGGGTTCTGCAGCTGATTTGCTACAAAACTCATGCATTGTTACCAGTGCGCCGATCAGAACCGACGGAGTGCCCTTCGAGGCCGACACAGTGCCAATCCAAAGACATCCCTGCACAGCTCAACAACTCTGTGCTGATCCAAGGTCCCGACGGCGAGGTTCAATTTCAATGCAGCGCCGATCTGAGGTCCTGAGTGCAAGGCTAGACTTTGATGCATTGACCCGACAGCGTGAATCGGAACTGATGCATCGGACTCTCGAAGATGACGCTTGCTCCATCCAAGGTACATTGTCAGAGCGACCTGTTTGAATCATGTAGCCGGCCTGCCCTCCATCGCACTCGGGCTGAACTTTTGGATTTACCCCGGTGTAGCGCGACCTCAAGTAACCTTTTAGCGCTATTGCCTTCTAAAGTGCTATTTTTGGTTTATTCTTTAAAAATTCATAACTCCGGTTCTACATAATTCGATTTTTGTCGTTTTGGTCTTGTTTTACTCAGAGAAATATTCTCTATTTTTCTAAACCTGCGTGGAGTCTGTCTGTAGTGTTTTCATTGTGTTACTGTGTGTGTGTGTTGCACAAATACTTTACACATTGTCTCTTTAGATAAGCCTGACTGCACTGTGCCAAGCTACCAGAGGTTGTCTTTTAGTGTGTAGCTAGCTTACCCTGAATGGGATTGTGGTCCCTACTTGGACTGGGTGCATACCTCTGCCAAGAAGAGACCCAATTTCTAACACTGATGATACAATGGGCAGAATAAAAGAAATAGCAACTACTGGAAAGCCTTGTAAGAGCACGGTAACCGATTCTTGGAGCAGAAATCTATAAGAAATTCATGAACAGATGCAAAATAGAGAATGATGATGTGCACTCCCGAAGGAAGATTTCACCGATCCTGAATAGGTTGCAAGAACAATAGCTGAAGCAACCCTAAACTCTGGGCAACAACCTGGGGATGAAGACTGAGTAGCAGATACACCTATTTACATGATATTTCTCCATAAAGAAAAAGGATTATTCAATAGTGACATGCACATGGAAAGTACATCAAATGTAGTTACTGCAAAAATCAGAAAAAGGGGAAGAACAGAAACTACAATAAGGTCAACATATGGGGAGGCTAGCACATTGGTTCTACCAAGATAAACTGTCAAGTGTGCAATTGCCTGTCCCGAGTGCTCCAAAGAATATCCTGCACACTAGACTGATGAGAGCTGTATTTCCTCTGGAGATTATTGATATTTTGAATATTTCCATTCCACCAGATCCTAGTCCTAATTGAAAGCTCACTGTGGAAGCACTAGAAGGTGTAGTGCCGCAAAAAAAGTCTTTGTGGGTAACTTAGAACAATTGTACTACTGAATATCGACATAAAGAATATCGACATACAGGAATATCGAGGACAGAATATTGAGGGTCAAAATTCAAAGTAAGTGCATATAGGGAATATAGATTTATTTATTATTCCTATCTCCACATTTACATACCTTGAGGATATATGTACCACTTAGGTACGTGGAGTTAGATATAGAAAATCTAGACTTACCTGCCAATATATATTTTTTATATTTTCCCCGTCGATATTCTGACTTCAGTATTTAATATGTACACCCCTTAGAACACCAGATGCTCATGACCTGTGGTGATTTTAATACAAACAAGAGGGGGGACAGGGAGCAATCAAGCTCCAGCATATGTGCTCCCTAACATAGATCAGAAAAATGAAGTATGCAGTTCCTAAGTGTTATAAGGGCAAGTACATATTATGTCATCCCTTGGAGAAGGACATGTCGAAAGGAGATTAGAAAATCAGGAGTAAGAGCCCTCACCCACCCAGTTGAGTGGCATGCTTCATCATTGGGCAGCTCCTCGTTAAGCCGACGCTGCACTGCCTAACGGGCATCCACAAAAGGGCCTTTTGCTGGAGATCTTTTTGAAAAAAAGGTGCTGTATAAAAAGATATGGATATGTGTAGTTTGGAAACAGAAAATGCGAAAGTTCGAAATGACTAAGAAGCACCAAACCTTTATTTATTTCAGTGATGGACCTTGTCATAGTAAAAATAAGGAAGAAACAATGAGAGAAAATAATGTTCCTTTGTGTTTTAAGGTTTAAATCAGGGTCAACATGTTTCTTGTCATAAGGATCTGCAGAAACTCATCAGGACCAAACTGAAAAAAATCCTAATCTAGGTGGATGTGGATCCAGTATAGTGACTGAAAAATTTGCCCAGTCTAAAAGTTCACCAAATATGTGTGGTGTGCATAATATCTACATTAAGGCAAAATTAGTTAACCTCAAAATTGTCAGAATTATTCCCCTTAGGTATTATGGATGTTACCACAAGATGAGGGGTAATCGGTCAGCTCGGCACTGTGCCGGCAACCTACCCCCATCAGCAAGCCAGGAGATTACATTCAACACATTTTTCATCACAATACTTGTCCCACATCCAAATAGATTAGTATTTTTTCAGTTTGGTCCTGACAAACTGATGTAGATCCATATGGCATTATGGTAAGAAACATGTTGACCCTGATTTAAACCTTAAAGCATGAAGGAACATTATTTTCCTTCACTATTATTTACTGCTTTCAACTATGACAAGATCCACCACAAGAATAAATTGTCCTTTGGTGTCTCTTAGTCATTTCTAACTTTCACCTTTTCATTTTCCATATTTTAACCAGAAACTAGAATGGCTTTCACATGTAAAGAAGACTGCAACTGTACTCAAGCCAACAACTAGTGCAGTGTTGAGGTATAATAGCAACCTCTTAGGATAATTTCCAGGTGCATAAGCAAAATGTGGTCTCTGCGGAAACAGCTTTTTAAGATTTTTACTTGAGCCAGGCACTGGCAATTACCTATCACTTAAACCAAATACAGAACAGGCAGTAGGGGAAATCCGCGCAGGGGAGTGATAACGGTAGCTCAAATAGGTATCCTGTTAAATGCTAATGCTCAAGGGTCACCATACAATGACCACCTCACTTTGCAAACTGTAGGCAAAATTGCCCACATAAGTACAAAGTAAACAATTGGCAGCCCGAGCAAATAGCATGCAAGTAGTAGTAGCAAATAAAGTCCAAATATCAGTCCTGGGTGTATTCTTCTTGTTTATTCCAAGTTGTCAAGATATCTTTCAATGGTATCCATCTTCTTTAACAAAATGACTTTTTTTTTAACGCTGATACTCTTACGTGAGGTTTCTCTGCCGATGAAGTCGGTTCTAGGATATGTGGCTGACTGCGATGAATTTTAACTTATATTATTGAACGTTGGAATATGGGTGCTATCAGAAGAAAGGACATACTTTAATTTTAGGTTTACCAACGATTTATCTTGATGCGACGTTCAATTATTTAGTGCTTTCGAAATACTGTTCTTTGCCCTGTTGAAGTCTAAGGCGTATAGCCACATCAAGGTGCCTGCCACGGGGTGCAGAGATCAACATGGGGTGATGGGATGAACATGGGGTGCCCCCTCGGCCTCCAACCAGAGGCCGTGCACCTGAGGGGGCCATTTTGGGGGGCCCCCAAAGTCGAGTTCTGACAGCCTTTCTGTGTCAGAAAGACCGTCATGAAAAGGCTGCCAAAACCCAACATCGTAATCCCAAGGGCAGAAAGAGCCACCCTTGGGATAACTGGCCACATTCCAACTGGCAGACAGGCTCTCCAAGCCCATCAGAAGCCAGTCGGAATGACCATTTGGATTCCTTTCCAACCGTCTCCATCGTAATGAGGTGGTCGGAAAGGAATCTGACTGGCATATTACGATGCAGCATATTACGATGCAGTCGGAAAGGCCAACTGCATCGTAATCAGCCCCAAAAGCTCCAAACTACAGCCAACATTCATAGAGGTGGCCCACTGATGTCAAACTATATTTCAATTGAACAAATGACTGGGTATGAACAATATCTGGCCGAGATTCAACCATTGACATGCCACTCTCTATAGATAAAGTTTAGGCTTGGTATTCTCCCAACTAGAGTCTACCTGGCAAATTGGGTTAGGTGGTCTTTCGCGCAATGATATTTGTAACTTTAATTTTGGGTGCAAAGACACAACGCAGTACTTTATGTTTTTTTGCTTAAGAACACATGCTACTCAACATAAATGGCTTATTCTGATATTTTAAACTTTTGGCGTAAAAACTCATGTTGAAGCTTTATTGTTTTTTTATAGACCAGACAAGCCTTTATTTCTTGGTAACTGCCTTCATAAGGTCTGCTGGGTTCAGCCTGGAAATAAATCTATAGAAGAACCATCATTTTGATTACTGTCCCAATCTATTGACCTCGAGCAATGTGAATATGAAGCTTAGCATCAAGGCATTTTACTTGCAAATGTGTTTTTAGTTCAACCGCTGCTGCAATTTAGAATTAATTGAGGTATGCTGTTTTGTTCTTAATGTTTCTAATTATTGACCATTGTGAATCTTTTGTGGAACTGTAAATGTGATAATAATAATATTGGCATGTTATATAATTATTGTTATGGCTTACACTGAAAACCTTTTTTAAAAAGGGGTACCATAAATAAGTCAGATATACCACAGCAGCGTTTCCATAATGTTAGGGTCAGTATTCTCTGCATGGCCACTCATTCTCAAGAATAAATACTTGAGGAGGAGAGAGTGAGACTATACAGAGGATTTCATTTGTTTGTATGTCTGAGAAAGAGGTTGTGTGGACAGGATGCTTCCCTCAAAGTGTGGCCCTTAACATGGTTGCAGAATGAGAGCATGAACTAATCTCCACCTAGATTTGTCCCCCATGATATCTCTGCCCACGTCAATTTAGCGGTTATGCTCTACTCTGTGGCTACTGGTGATGGAGCATAAAAGTTAGATAACGGTTGCCCCTATCAATTCTCACTTTCAAAAGCGATTATCAATAATTATTTTTGATATAAGGCATGTAAACTGGTTAAGTCAAAAAACGTGAGATTTCATACTGCATCGTGAAAGCATGCAGAAGAGTTTTGGAACATGGAATTGTGAAAATGTAACAAGAGAGAAACAATGGAAATGTACGTATGCATATTCACGTGTGTGAGAAACTAAATAATAGCTAACCTAGAAAATGTACTGATGATAATTATCAAAATGTGTCAAACGTAAGTAATACCTGCATAACGAAACACGTGAAATGATAAAATGCTTAATTCAGAGATGATTGAATAATATGAAGATTCTCAGTTTCCTTTAGTATTGTGTGATAAAAACGTGTATTTTAGAATGACACGTAAATATATGTTGAGAAAAAATGATGAATATGCAAATGATTTTTTGAGTAGTGCTTAATACCAATATATAATCTATAAAGAAGAATAATGAGTGAACTTAATTAAGGAGACGAAATACAATTAATAATGTGTGTTTTATATTAATCATAATGTGGTAATGATTCCGCGAAAATTCATGTAGGCCTCAGATGCTTTTCTTTTTTTTTTCCTGCTCAAAAGGCAAAATCTAGTTGAAGTAGTCATTTTAGACGCTGTGAGAACTTTTCGTGAATATTCTTTCCTATGCTCTAGGACAATGGACTCACATTTGATTTAGCAACACTTTTGACAGAAATGTATCGATAAAATTACAAACCCAGAGAGAGCGTCTGGGAACGGACAGACTGTGAACAAAGTGAAATTTCTTACTTCCGAGGAAAGGATGGATATATAAAATAATCAAATTTGATGATTTTGCAAAAGGATTACGTAATGCTTCCGGACTTTTTAGTGAGGTATTGATCACACCACGAGCAGCCCACTGTGTACAACCAATGGAAATCATATGAGATGGCAAAAAGGATACTTTGTGGGCGTAAACTGTAAAAGTTTGGAAGAATAATTGCCCCTTGGAGGAGGAGTTGGGACTAGCTGTCATTTTCTATTTCCCTGCCTGGCATGCTGTTGGATTGAACTCTGATTTCCCTTTAATGCCAAACCATTGAACTGACCTTTCCTGAACTGACTCGAACCTGCACTTTGTCGGCTGGTAAAGTGTGCAGGAAATAACCTTTCAGCGGAAGGGTTTAGTGAGTTTGTTCTGTGGCACCCTGTGCTTCAGTTCTGCATATTTGGTTTGTATGATCTAAAGGCTGAATCTCGATTTTTCCCATGTATCTCTCTCATTCTTTTTCTAGGTAACCAGCAAATGTTTTCTTTTTTGCTGAATCTCATTTTTTCCCATGTATCTCTCTCATTCTTTTTCTAGTTAACCAGCAAGTGTTTTCTTTTATTGAACTGTATGGCATTGTGTGGCTAATTTTACTAATTGACTGTTATTAAATCTGATCAGGAAATGTGATTTAATGTTTCCTGACCATTCAAATTGAGGCTTTAGATAAATGACTTACATGAGCAAACTTTATCGTATTTGAGTCATTCTTGAAGTGAACTTTCTTGTCCTATGATTTATGGATGTTGGTGACAACTGTGAATTGGTGACAGAAATTAGCATGTATTTGGCTTTTCTTATTCTAGGTCCTCATAAGTATTTGCCTACATTCTCTAAATATCCAAGTCCCTGTTAGCTCACATAAAAGATCCATTGGAGGACCAATGTTTGAAGTAAGGTATGTTATGGGCCCAGTGAGTGTAAATAATCTAATTGAAGATTTTGTAGTGAGATAAAAATTCTGCCCCATTTTCCGCTGCATCACTGGTTTATTCCAGAAGACCAGCAGAGACACGGCTGACATCTCACATGCAACGTAATCTCGGTGTTTTAATCAGATGAACAACCAGAAAAAAAAGTACTGGCACATAGATTGGGGGAGTAAAACTTCTGCTCGTTTTAATATCTGACCTAACTTCAATGAGACTTTTACCAGTAATGAGATACATGTCACAGGATAGGTCATTGTCTCATTGTCACTTGTATCATATGATGACTTCCACAGCTCGACTGATGGACTTTTCTCTCTCTCTCTCATTCTCCATAGTGGAGAGCACACAGAAAAGCAAAGAACAGGAAGACCTTGGTTGAATAAAACAACCTTGTTTGCAGGGCCAGCAACCACCACAACTGCAGTAAAGGGGAAGGAGCTAGAGTGGATTAGGAAGGAGCTAGAGGGGGAGTGAGCCCCTGAAGAATCGTATGATAATCTGTAAAACGTCACCAGGAGGCTTGCACACTGGGTAGAGAGATGAGGGGCCTGAACACTGGTAAATCAGGCAGTAATAATATTAATTATAATAATAATAATAATTGTCGCCCACCAGCTGTTGCAGGGTCATTACTGGGTGCTGTAGGAGTGATGGAGGACCTATCATAAGGGCCTGCAGTACCTTATGATAACACCTGGTGTGATCCTCGCATAACAACTGGAGAAGATTCCTATGCAACTCCAATGTTTCCTTTACAAGCAGGTTCTGATTCGGATGGGTGTGGCTGTCCATCACATGGGCATTGTTTAACATCTGGCATTTAGGGGCCCCCTAGGTAGGTGATCATTGAACGTATGGCTCACTCCATGTTGGTAATACTACATAATAAGAACCCTGCAGGATGAAGAAGTCCACTTGTCAGAGAGAAGAACCTCCCCAAGAAAACCCAGGATGCATGTTCGGCTGTCTTACTCGGGGACCTATTTGATAAGAGCTGGATTGGGACTTCTGTGTGGTTCATGACCAGAAAAATTGATTACTTCACATGTTAATTCGCCACTCAAGGGGGTTTAACTTGTAATTGTGCAAAACTGGAGCACGCTAATTGTAAAATCACATGTGATTATACCATAAACCCAGTTCTCTGCAATTCGGAATCAGCTCCATAAGGATGTACTAAACCTTAGGAAACATTCATTCACAAAACTGCACTGCAAAGCATTTAAATAGGAACCATAATTTAGCGACATTGAAATAGTGATTCCTAAAAGCGATTACTAAATTCAGATATTCATATTAAATGTATAAAACATGCACAAATAGTGGACAGTCACCTTACTAGCAAATTGCATTCTCAAACTTTTATCAGCTGGAAGCAGGTGGTAACCAAGTGCAAGGAATGAAAGGAGGCCCAGAATGCGTTGCAAACTTCCACAATATCAGCACTCTATGCAGTTCCAGAACAATGCACTTACTAACAGACCAACAGACCAGGAGGTAGTGTGGCGAGAGGATTTTCATACAAAGGGTGACTCTATTTGTGCAAACCGAAGAAACAATATATGGTAAGCAAAGGCTAAGTAGCCAGGTGATATTTCAATTGACTGATGAACGTCACCCTATCCTAGGAAGGCATACTCAACATAACCAGGCAATTCCTACACACATAAAGGTTCTGTGTTGCATACATTTACTTGCATCACGATGTTACCATGGTATTGCAGCATTTGCTGGTAACATATCAGAGAGCGCCATATCAAGAATGCTTCACAAATTCTTAAAGCAATGCTGTCAAGAATACACTCACATAGCACATTCCCTAGTACCCCACAGAGGTGCAAAGGTGGAAGTTTTTGCAAAAGCACAAATGTTATACGATATAATGATGGTTCCCATGTCCTATTTTATCGCTCCTCCATAAGTCAATAACTGTCTAGGACAGGGTTCTCCAAAGTCGTTCCTGGAGGGCCGGATCCATACTAGATTTTTAAGATAACTACATTTATCGAAATGGGGATTTGTTAAAAATCTGGCATTGATCCGGCCCTCCGTGACCGACTTTGGAGAACCCTGGCATAGGAATAGAAAACGTCAGCAGTCACTTAGCAGGGTGGCAGTTTGCAACACTCCTTGCATATTCAATTACATATTAGTGTATGTCCTTCGTTTAATCGTTCTGATCGTATATATAACTCCTTGTACACAAAGGACATGGTGGTATAATGCTGCAAGCATGAAGAAAAGGAGCATCATTCAGGGAAAATGTGGACCACTGAAAGGAAGATTCAGATGTTTGCACCAAGGTGTGGGAGCACTTGAATATGACCCAAGGAAATGTTGCAAGCCAGTTGCCACATAGGCACTGTTGCATAATATCACAGATGAGGACAGGGCTCTGTAATGATATGGCAAATAATGAATCAGATGAAGATGGCAATGTCTATCTACAGAGACCACTCCTTGGACAGGATGCTGTAAGAGCTGTAGAAGGAGGTGCTTGCCAGACTAACAATTATTTTTGATGTACTTTTCTTTCGTATCTCAAAATATAAATTGAAAGTGACACTCCGTGATGTGGAATCATATAAGACTGTATATTCAAAGGACATGCTAAAGGCAATGAGGTTAAATAAAAAAGAAGACAAGTGGCAGTGATGTTTGACAAAACAATTGTGCCCGGTAACAATGAAATTACATTAACATATAAAAGATAATTTATGATTCTCTTTCAAATTTTATTCGCATCTTTGTTCAGTCTAAGTTCCTCTTTCAGCATGGGGCTGTGTTCTTTTGGCCTCACCTACCCAACTATGGCTCATTCTGTGCCTTGTTGAGGCAGACCAAGGGGAAACAAACACACTGCTGACACTAGAGGTGTCCTCACTCCTCCAAAGTGCAGAGATGAGTCTACTGGATGCATTAGCAGTATGCAGTTCTTGCAATGCGGTAGTGATTTGCCCTAGACGCCTACCAACATCACCACGATGACTCTGAAGTCCAACCGGCCTCTTTGCAGTATGACTTCACTTGTAGTAGTTGCAGAGGCAAGCCTTTCAATAGAGCACGCTAACGCATGTCTGTGGTTGTCTATGTGCCTCTGTCTATGTCTGTGTGTAGCTGACCTGATAATCTCTTGCCCCTCTGTCCTACACTTCCTGTGGTCTTCAACCCTCCTACTAAACTCACGTGTGGTCTTGGTCTACCTATGTTGTATCAACATTATAGATTTCTCAAGGCTATGCAATTAGGTGCCAATAGAGATGCCTTACGGTATGTCTGGTTTCAATTCACTACAAGCTTACATGTAGGTTCTGACCTGTCTAGGTAAAGAAGGTTATCCTCCTATGTCCCTTACTGGTTGCAGGAAGTGGTGTTGTTGGCCACTTTGAATAAGCAATTGCAGGAACAATCGCTGGGTGTGTTGACAGTGTGCCCCCTCATGAAAGTCCACATGTGACACTGTCATGAACGTAGAAAGTAAACTTCAGGCTCAAACTCTGCTCATTGTAATGAGGATTGCATTTGTAATTCGCATTTTGGGTCTGAATATCATGTTAAATCTCATGCAATACAGATATATATAGGGTACTCGATCTACAGTACCCAAAATGCATTTTTTTGGGCTTTTTAAAAATCCAGCATAGGTTATAATGCCCATTTTAAAGGCTTCTATGATGACTCTGTGTGTTACAATATTTCAAATTGTAAGTAGAGCAAACGTTTTTAAGAAGCATATACTTATTTCATCGTATTAAGACAAATTCATAAGCCTAATGATATTATTTACGTTTTAAGATTACTTACCTGTTAGTGTTGGTACAGAAGTTGAGATGTCGATATTAGTAAGTCTTGTCACTGCCCCTGGAGGGTAAACTCTATCAAGACTTCCATAGCAGAAGGTGGTTGCTCATTGGTCGGTGCTCCTCCAGTTGCACTTGCATCTTGCCTCTACTTGCAACTCTCTGTTTCTTCCTGAAGTGGAGGTCATACCATTGTGTCCTAATTTCTACGGTACTCTTATTTGTGACCCCAGTGCACTAATATGATCTTGTATGCACTTCCAAATCTGTTTTTAGTGGTCTTTAGTATTGTCATTGGGGTTTTTCCTAAACGTTTTTTTATTTTCAGCCACGCATTCCACAACCAAAATCTCTCATTCCTGGTCGCTGTTTTTTTTTTTTCTTCCATCATCCTCTTATGACTCCAGAGTTTCCAGTGGTTTAGGTTTAGTACTACCACTGCTGTAGGTTTTGACCTCTGCTCTTCTACCCAGCTTCTTGGCTCTAAAGCACTTCTCATGGCCGACTTCCTGGTCAGTGATTTCATCAGTCACCGCCTATATGACATTCGCTATTTGTTTCTAAAATTCGCAAATCGCGACAACAGAATTACAAGTATCGAAATATATAGGTTTGTATTCGTGAAATCTTTATTTGGCGACTGTGATTCCTAAGCAATCGCTATTTAGAAATAAATGTGAGTTGTACACAATGTTTTTCGATTCAGAAATTGTGATTCATTATATTTCTGAATTTCCGAATCCCAGATACATGAGTTTGTACATCAGGCACTTTATTTTCTAAGAAAGGCAACCCAAGCATTCGCTGGGAAACCAGCAATATAGAATGACACACCTTGATTTAGGGCATGCTATGTAGGAAAAGATGCAAGCATTTATAATACCGAGAAGCTAAACATTCTACAGTGATTTATTTTTTTATAATATTACAATTCCATGACAAAGAGACAATAAAGGGAAGACATATAAAATAATTTTTCAAGTCAGTTGTTTTATAACCACGCATAAAGTGCAATAAAATGAAGTTAGTAGAGGCAATTAGCCCAAAAATTACTTTTTCTCTTCATGTAAGATATTTATTAATATGAGAATGTTTTTATTTTACTAACTTGTTTTCTAGAAGATAAACGTTTTTTAGCTACGTATACGATTCATTCATTTTCTGTTGATTATGCATTTCTCTGACTATTTTGTCCACCCTGCTTTACTCAAATTAATTCTTTCCGTATTAACATCATCATAGTCATCTGGCATCTGGCTTTCGGTACCCATCACTAAGGGGACATCTTAGAAGGTCATCCCACCAGTCATCAAACTTTGCAATCCCTTTCATTGTCCATTTCGTCACAATTTGCAATCTGGTCATTTTAATCAACAGGAACGCTGCGACTATATTCGGCACCAATGGTAAAAATGCAGTTTGCCAATTTTGTACTGAAAAAGTGACATTCTTGAGTCCCCTTGCTGCAATCTGATTCTTTCTGGTGCCCCTAGGCAGCTGACTGACCTCAATTTATGGCACCAGCAGCGTTGGCTATCACATTATGTAAAGCCTTTACTTAATCCCTGCACAGATGGTGGCTGTTCACATCTTGTTCAACAATCATCAGCATTCTTGAATTGCGAAAGGAAAAATGTTTCATTTTAAGTCAAGTCCTCCTCCAAGTACCTATTAAACTCAACACATTAAGGGCACGACTCGCAGACTTAAAACATCAAAGCATAATATGGCCCATGGCGCACCCACGGCAAATACATCATATGGAATATTTAAAAATTCTCAGATCTCAGTTTAGTGGAGTATTCGTGGTATAAGGGAGTCTTGATCAAGCATAACGTCATTAATGTGCTCTATTACGCAGTATCCAATTGCCTACCCATAAGGAAATGTATGCATTTTCCATGGGCATGATGGGTATGATTAAAAGATGAAGGAAAAATCCTGAAAAATAGTAGTGGCAAAGGAGAAAAGAAGACATTGTCTAAGGAGTCAATGTAAAACTGTAAGCAACTGCAAATGACAAATTCATCCAAAAGAAGGGCTAATGCGCGAAGCACACAAACACAAATACACCAGTAAATATTCAAGCCTAGACAGAAGAACACTATTGCTATTAACCCTGGGCAAAGCACTACGCTACGCTCGCGTAGTTTGCGAAGTTTGAGCTACTTCACACTACGCGAATTGCACGTAGCACAGTGCAAACACGCGTAGCGTAGTGCAGCGGTCATTTTTTGCTTGCTCGCGGTCCTCAACGTCAAGTTGGCAACCGCGAGCAAGCAAAATGACATCCCGGCGAGACTTTTTCCTCGTTCGCGATCAGCAACATCAAGTTGCCGATCGCGAGCGTGGAAAATAAACCTCCCGGCGAGATTCTCAACGCGGGGAGGTCAGGTTTCTCATTGCGAGTGGTCGCGTATGCTCGCGACCGCTCGCGATGAGAAACTACCAGTCCGCGTTGAGAAAGCTGCTGCTCGAGTAAAAATCTACTCGAGCGGCAGTAAAAGACAGCTCGCACTGTGCAAGATGCCGTTTTCAATGATTGCACAGTGCGGACAAGCATCCGGCACTGTGCAATCATCGCGAACAGTGCACTACGCAGTTCGCGTAGTGCTACGCGTAGTGCGAAGTGCACTTCGCGTAGCTTCGCGTAGCGCTACTTCGCGAACTACGCCCAGGGTTAATTGCTATACATTCATTGAGATTTCTAGTAATCTAGGTGAGAATATTTGGTGTAACGCCAGAGCTGCCTACTTTGGAACAAGGGAACCAGGTTCCAGTCTTGGCGTCGGTTCAACATCCTGTGATTTTGGGCAAATCACTTAGAGCCTGATTACGACTTTGGTGGTACGGCGCCGGGTCCGTCCCGCCAAAGCCTTGGTCAGAGCGCCCGCCATATTAGGAGTTTCCTCCTGTCTGCCGGGCTGGTTTTTGGCGTTCCCACGGCGGTGCCTCAGAAAATGGTCACAGCAATGGAAATGCCGAAAACAGTTCCTGCACGGCATGGACAAGTCCTTGGGGTGCATGCACACAGGGGGCACACCATGTGCCCCACTGCATGCTTCCTCATGTGGAGGAGGCACAGGGGGCCCTGCAGGGCCCCTTTTGTCTCTTCTCGCCACAGTGTACATGGAATAGGAACCTCCATGACACCGCCAGCGGAGAGAAAACTCGTAATATACTTTGTGGGACCATGGCGGTCCTGCAAAGCAGCAATCAATCAATCAATCAGGGATTTGTAAGCGCACTACTCACGCGTGAGGGTCTCAAGGCGCTGGGGGGGTGTCCGCTGTTGCGTTCAGTCGAAAAGCCAGGTCTTGAGCGCCTTCCTGAAGGTGTTCAGGGAGGGGGTGTGTCTGATGTCTATCGGATGCTCGTTCCAGGTCTTGTCCGCGATGTGGGAGAAGGCTCTTCTCCCTGCTTTGGCTCTGCGGATGCATGGGGTCTTGGCGAGGGCGAGGTTGGCGAATCGGAGGTCTCTTATGGGTACGTGGAAGGTGAATCTGTCGTTGAGGTATAGGGGTCCGGTGTTGTGGAGGCATTTGTAGGCGTGGGTGAGTATCTTGAAAGTAACTCTCTTCTTGATAGGGAGCCAGTGGAGATTCCGAAGGTGTTGGCTGATGTGTGCGTGTTGGGGGATACTGAGGGTGAGTCTGGCGGCGGTGTTCTGTATCGTTGGAGCTTGCGGAGTAGAGACTTGTTTATGCCGGCGTAGAGGGCGTTTCCGTAGTCTAGTCTGCTGGTTATGAGTGTGTGGGTAACTGTCTTCCATGTTTCGGGAGGGATCCATTTGAACGTCTTACGGAGGGTGCGGAGGGTGTTGAAGCAGCTGGAGGCGACAGCGTTGACCTGCCGGTTCATGGAGAGGGAGGAGTCGAGTACGATGCCGAGGTTTCTGGCGTGGTCGTGGGGGTAGGGGGGCTGCGGGCCACCAGGTGTTGTTCCATGCTGATGGGGTGGTTCGGAGAACGAGGACTTCTGTCTTCTCCGAGTTGAGCAAAACCAAAGGGGATGATGGACGGAGTGTTAAACATTGCAAGCACTCACCCCCAGTCAACTGATCTGGGTTTAATCCATCATCATTCTTTAGCTCACTCCGCCACCCCAGTTCAGACATTGCCATATGCAAATCAGTTTGACCCTGTGCCTCATGGGAACAGTCCAGCCCGAACTGCCAAGCCATGTCTTCCCTGGACCAGAAACAAGCATCCTGGGACCGGTTTCTGGCTTACAGCCGTCATCAGCCAGGCTATCTTGAATCCAGTGGCAAAGTGAGCAAGGGACCCACGTCTGGGCATACCCTGCCAACTTAGGGCGAACATAGCAAAACCAAAGGGGATGATGGACGGAGTGTTGAACATTGCAAGCACTCACCCCCAGTCAATGGATCTGGGTTTAATCCATCATCATTCTTTAGCTCACTCCGCCACCCCAGTTCAGACATGGCCATATGCAAATCAGTCTGACCCTGTGCCTCATGGGAACAGTCAAGCCCGAACTGCCAAGCCATGTCTTCCCTGGACCAGAAACAAGCATCCTGGGACCGGTTTCTGGCTTACAGCCGTCATCAGCCAGGCTATCTTGAATCCAGTGGCAAAGTGAGCAAGGGACCCACGTCTGGGCATACCCTGCCAACTTAGGGCGAACATAGCAAAACCAAAGGGGACGATGGATGGAGTATTGAACATTGCAAGCACTCACCCCCAGTCAACTGATCTGGGTTTAATCCATCATCATTCTTTAGCTCACTCCGCCACCCCAGTTCAGACATGGCCATATGCAAATCAGTCTGACCCTGTGCCTCATGGGAACAGTCCAGCCCGAACTGCCAAGCCATGTCTTCCCTGGACTGGAAACAAGCATCCTGGGACCAGTTTCTGGCTTACAGCCATAATCAGCCAGGCTATCTTGAATCCAGTGGCAAAGTGAGCAAGGGACCCACGTCTGGGCATACCCTGCCAACTTAGGGCGTGTTAGAACTGGGGGTCTCTAGTTGGCAATGGTTTGCACCTTTGTCCAAATAGGGACCCTTGCTTCTAGTCAGGAT